>VZRR01010573.1:110012-252583 GCA_013398015.1 Oreocharis arfaki | reverse complement strand
CCCCAAAAAAAAAATAGTGATTCTCTACATAAGAAACATAATCAGAAGGAAAAGATGGGATTTTTGTTATGGATAAGCTAGCTTTGATGGGGAAAAACGCTCATTAACTTTAGTCTTCATCTGTATTTTGGCTCCTTGCGGAGAAAGCAAGGTCTTCAGCCCACATAACATTAGGACGGCAAGATCCTGATTGGACGTCAATGTACTATCCACGGCTGTTGTGACCATGAACATTGCAACACCGCAGGAAAGAGCTGCTGTTCAGCATTTGCTATATTATTTAACCAAAATTTTAAATGCTGTCTGATTTTTTTTTTTACCTTAGGCAATCATAAGTAACTAGTTTCTCCAGTCCTTGGCAGGTTACTTATCCTGCAAGACAGCAGTTTGAGATATTAGCCATTGACTCTTTAATTGTACCTCTCTTATCCTTTCACCCTTAAAACCTGCCTGCCTGACCTGCAGCTGAAAAGATGAAGAGATTTTTCTGAGGCTGTAGCTGTGATAACAATACAGGTAGCCTTTTTCATACACTAGTGTAAGCTGATGCTGTAAGCTCTAATGTCCAAGTTTGGAGGAAAGCATAGTCTTTGTGACATTCCAAAGGACTAAGGGGCTTTTTTTTTTCTTTTTGCTCTTGGAAACTTCTCTTGGAACATCAAAACACACTTGATATTTTGGGAAAGTTTTCATTAAAACTGAATTTGGTCATCATAAATCAAGTTTTGCACAAGAATTCAGCTATGTATGTTTTTGCTGAATCTGCATGATAAACAGCTACAAGACACAAGATTGCTGCAGAAGGATATATAGTTGAGGTACAGCAGAACAAGCACAAGAATATGAATTACGGGCAGTGTACACTCCTTTTATTTTCACTCCTAAGTCGCATGTTCAGAATGAGCATTACATAGGGCTGCATTTATTAATGCAATTATTGCATTTGACTGTCCCTGTAGCAAAACCACAATGCCACTGGAGAAGAGATGGGCCTGATGATGCTCACTTCAGGTGCCTTTCCATCCGTGATAGGCCTTGCTTCCCTTGAATGAAAAGGCAAAAACTGTTGTTGTTTGCATAGCCTAAAAACAGATTGTGCCTTAGGAAAATAGCCAGAGGAAAAAAAGTACATCATAAATACTGAGAAAAGGCTAAAAGACGTTCTGTAGCCCTCAGTTATGCACTCCTTGCAGACAAGATACGTGTTTAAAAGCTATGTGTAAACACATAGCATGTTTACAGAGCTGTTGCTGTTTAAAATGTAATTCTCCTGTGTGTGTTATTACGTGTGTGGACTTTATTTTACGGAGGTTATGGCTGCTGTAGGTAGCAGGATTTTGATGCTGTAATTATGGTCAATGCTGCAGCAATTCAGTCAATAGACTGTGGTGCTGCTTAGGCATGCTGAGGGGATTAAGAGACAAATGTCATGGATTATCTGTTAGAAGAGAGCTATTTTGAAAAACACATGGAATGGTAGTATTTTAACTGCAGAATTAGTTCTGAACACTTCTCCTTTTGTGTTCCTCTCCATTTCATCCCTTCCTCCTCTGTTTCATTTCAGCTGCATAACTACTTTTGTTTCATCAACTCTCCTTTTTTTTCCTGCTTGCATCCTGTGCTTCATCTTCAGAGGTAGGGTGCTGGACAACAGCTAGACAATTCTTGGAGGGCTGCTTCAGGACTTTGCTCCAGAGGTAGGTACCTCATCTTCGTGTCCATCCATCAGCTAGATGGCCTCAGAGGGGCAACATCAACTAGCTCCTGGCAGATTGTACACTAAATGTAGCCTTGCATGTTAGGAGGTATGGTGTCCATTTTAATTTTGTCTCCATATGGGTGTATGGCTTGATCTTCATAGGGTCAGTGAGTTTGATTGTGAAACAAATCCTTGGGGTGGTTTAGTCCCATAGCCAGTAATAGAGACTTGATTCTACAACTTTGTACAGGCACGTAATAATGTTGCAGACTGTGGTTCAGCTAATCTGAATGGCAGTTCAGAAGATTTTGATTGTGAGGCTTTACGGTGTCAGTTCTTATCAAATACGACTACTGTTGAAACATATTTCTGCATTTAAAAAATATTTTTACTACAGAGTAAGTCTCTGTTTAAAGCTCTGTTAAGCTCCCCTTTCTGCCTTTCATTCTAATAATAAATAAGTTGTTTGCCTAACATATTTTTTTCCATTGCAGAAGAAATTCTCATGGAAAATACGTTAGCAGCCTCGTAACAAAAGGTGCAGAACAGGGAATTTCCCAGTGCATTCCACCACCCGATTGTTCTGTTCCATGCTGAGAACCAGTTGGTGTGCTCATTTATAACTACATGTTTTTGTAGACAGTCAGAGGGTTGCTAAGTGGAAAACACAAGAGCTTGTGTGATCAAAGAGCATCTTGAGGAGAGCAGAGTGGAGCAGTTGGATTGCAAACTTGCTTAATGGTCCCTAGGCATATTCAGCAGATCCCAAAATACTTGCAGTTGGGATATATGCCCCTGCAGCAAGTATTTTGTCATTACAACCCAGCACAGACAGGGGAAGTATATGTTTTCTTAAACACAGTAATTCCTGCGTTTATTAGGTTATTTGACCAAGTTGCCACACAGTACACAACTTTCAAGAGTTCACATAACTGATGGGAAGAGAGAAAGCAGGTTTTATTTAGAAACAAATAGAGACACTCATCCTAGGGTGAGAGGATCAGTCTGCTTTTGGTTGCTGTGATAAGAGCTTCCAGCTCAGTGTTTGTGAACTTCAACTACTTTTTCCAAGTCAAAAAGACATGTGGGGGTTAGGTGGCTGAGAGATATTGTCTCTCCCGTCTTTGCAGACAGGGTTTTTTAACCTGGAGAAAAGAAGGCTCGGTGGAGACCTAATTGCTCTCTTCAACTACTTTGAAGGAGTTTGTGGGAAAGGGGGATTCAACCTCTTTTCCTAGGCAAAAAGTGATAGGACAAGTTGCAAGAGGCTGAGGTTGGATATCAGGAAAAATTTCTACATGGAAATGTCAGCATGGGAAGAGGGTCCCCAAGGAGAGTCACCACCCCTGGTGAATAGACATGGCGCTTTATGATATGGTTTAGTGGGCATGGTGGTATTCGGTTGAAGGCTGGACATGATGATTTTGGAACTCTTTTCCAATCTTAATGATTCTATGACTCTTGTGGCAATTTTTTCACCATCATGTCTTTGGCCCTTTGTGGAGGGGGCCATTATATGGTGGTAGTAGAGACGTAAGAGTCGGCACAACTGCCAAATAAATCAGCTTACTGACCTTGAAAGCTTCCAAGCGCTAATTCTTTTGCATCAGTTGTAAGCAGTTTATGTCAAGAGACCTTCAGATCAGTATATCTATAGTATCAGTGATGTGAATGTAGTCATGCATGCTACCATCTCTGCAAGTTTCTGTAGAAAGAGTGCAATTATTCCTCTCAAAAATCTAATTAGGCTATCTCTGATACTGGTTTCGGCTGCGGTAGCGTTAATTTTCTTCACAGTGGCTGGTATGGGGGCTGTGTTTTGGATTTGTGCTGAACACAGGGTTAATAATATAGAGATGTTTCTGTTATGACTGAGCAGGACTTGCACAGAACCAAGGCATTTTCTGCTTCTCATACACTTGCCATGCTGGTGAGGAGGTTGGGAGTGCCTGGGACGCTGGGATGAGACATGGCTGATCTGTCTCATCAGCTGACCAAAGGGATATTTCAGACCATGTCACATCATGCTCAGTATATAAAGTGAGGTTAGGAAGAAAGAACAGGGAAGGACATTTGGAGTAATGGTTTCATCTTCCCAAGTAATCATTACATGTAATGGGGCCCTGTTCTCTTGGAGATGTCTGGAAAGAAGTGAATTAGTTCCTGTTTTTTCTTTGTTTCTGTATGTGGGTTTTGCTTTCCCTATTGAACGGTCTTTATCTCAACCCATGAGTTCTCTGGCTTTTACCTTTCTGATTTCTATCCATGATCCCACAGGTGAAAGAGTGAACGTGCAGCTGTGTGGAACTTGGCTGCTGGTTGACACTGCAGATTCCTACAGAGAGTTTTCTGTGCCCTGTGTGCTATGCAAGCATTACCTCTCTGAAGAGGAAAGCATGAGCTGCAGTCCTTTCAGTCATGTCCTTTTGTGTCATGGCTGGTTTATGAATTCTCCCTTGCGTGTTATCTTCTCCATGTGATCTTGTGTATGTCCATTGCCATAATGCTCCAAAATATTGCAATTGTCTTCCCATCCTGGCAATGCACGATGGTTTTACTCTCCTTGAGACTGGGAGTGTCTGCATGTGAATACACCTTTGAAGCAATGGGAGTCAATTTCTGGTGATACTTACTGAAGCAGAGATGGAGTGTGAAGGAGCACGACTGACTTCTCGTGCTCTCCGTTACGGCCACATGCAGTTACTTCACAAATCTGGGTGACTGCAGGGGGTGTGCAGAGCTCCAGCACAAGTGATGGGGCAGTTGTTCATCTTTCAGGAAGCACTGACAGGAGCAGGGTCACAGTAACCACTTACACCTGTATAGTGGAATATACACATTCAGAATGCTGGTGAATGAACCAAACAATTGAATTCTGTAGTAGATACATGACTATTCTTCCCTTTCAGTAATTAATTTTCTTATATAATCTATGCCAATTTCCCAAACACGAGAAGAGCTGTCCGATCACTGCAGTCTGTGCTGCAGATTTCTTAGCCAACTAGTGCCCAGCAAGGAAATTTTTCCTAGCAGTTCAGCAGTGCTTTCTGCACAGCAAGTATAACGTGGAGGAGAGGCATGAGTATGAAGTGTTCATTGCTCCGAGAATTAGAGAAGAATTCATCCACTGACTGAGATCTCTGCCCTGTGGCTGACTTTTCGTGGTGTGTAATAGGGTGGAAAGCCAAAACTCAAACCCTGCAGTCAGCCGGGTGATAAATCATCACTTTCCTATGTTCTGCTTACTTTATTTTCTTTCTGTGAGGGAATTAAAATAGGGTTGTAAGAAACCAGACTGTGTGAAGAAGTCTAAGGAAAAATGGAAGCAGGATATTTTTCACCCAGGAAAAAAGGATGGATAGAGTTAAGGACAAAAAGGCAGGCTGGAAACGCACAGTGTGGTGTGCAGCCATCAGAGCAGCTTATCTCTGTGTGCACATGGGGCCAGAGATGCAGGTCCGAAAAAGCAAGCTGCCTGGAAGTATTTCTTTGACAGCAGGTCCTCAGGCCAAATCTCTGACCACAAAGCAGAATTACTAAGAGTGACCCTAAAACTCAAGAGGGCAAGTCCTGTGAGTGAGAGACGTTTCAGCTTGGTGTGCCCAGCCCTGCCAGCTTTTCCGACAGGCTTTAAATGTGTGGGGGAAATGCCTGAGAGCATCACGGAGACACCTTTTAGCAGGAAAGGAGTCTGACAGAGGTTTGATGGGAAAGGTCTGCAGTTCAATACATGCTCTGATGCCTGAGTGGTGCACTCCTCAGGGGTCCAAACCTGCTGGTGTAAAGTAGAACATCTTTATAGCAGTTCTAATTTGTGCTGATGGCTGAGTTGGCCTCTGGCCAACTCAAAGTTGGGGCAAGCAGAAGGAAGGCTTGCAATCACCTCTTCCTCTCCACCAGAGCTGATGCTGTGCTGAGCATAAGCTTGGCTCAGTGTGGGACTGTGTCACTGAATCCTTCATAACAGAATGCACTGGGTCCAAAGCATGCATTCTGGTCTATCATATAAGCAATATGCCTTTTTAAAATTGTCACCAGCACCTTTATACATGCCAATTCTGGTGATAATTGCTGAATTTCTACATTTAGAGGAAGCAAGTGCTTCATTAATATCACAATGTGCTATTGTTTATTGCATGTGTTCTGTTCCTTCTAAATATAGAATTTAGGTAATTATCACTGTGGTTATTTATTGACTCGTTGCAGTTCAAATGCAGATACATAAGATCTTGCAGTAATATTTATTTTTAAAAGTTTGGAATCTCTGAAAAATCTCTCCCTTAGATGGGTTCAGCTCTTAGCTTCCTATAAAAATTTCATATCGCATTTTTGGATGGCCATCTGGTTTGTTGAAGCCTGGAAAATCTGCCTTACACCAACGCAGAAATTTTGCTTAAGAAAAAAAAAAAAAACCACCACCTAACCCTCAAAGAAATCAAAGGGCTTTTTTCTCCATTCCTAGCAATTAAAATAACTCTGTATCTATCTTTTGTTAGCCTTTAGTACCAGAGGATTGTAAGCATCTCTCAAAATTAATGTATGGAATATAGTTCAAGAGAGTTTCACATTTTTCTTCCGTTGTATTTGTGGTGATAACACATGTTTTTTGGGTCTAAATTACTAAGAAAACTTGGAATCCTTCAACCACAAGTTTCAGTTCCCCTTAATGGCATGCCAGCAGTAGCTGTGCTTACAAGATCTGTCTGGTCAGGAGTTGACAAGAAAGGCAAGAGGCTCAGGAAATTGGAATTTTGGCCACCTATAGATGCTGGTTTATTCTTTCAGCACAGCGTTGGATTTTTTTCCTAACCACAACTCAGCTCTTGTTCTAACCAAGTATGACTTGTATCATGTTGTGGCAAGAGAGAATTGTAAATAGCATTTCCTTGCACTACACTATGCAAACACAGAGGAAAAATTCTTGCTGCTAAGAGACTCCACTTGGTCTCCACCTGTTTAAAAAATGCCCACGTCTAGAATAGGGTTGTGAGAAAGAAAGTGAGATGCTGTGTGGTGTCTTTAGATTTGGCACTCCTCATAAGTAAAATAAGAGTCAGAGAATCACAGAGTCACAGAAGGAACTAGGTTGGAAAAGACCTTTGAGATCATCGAGTCCAACCTATGACCTAAAAAAAGAAGCACCATTCCAAACTCTGAACTGTGCTGATTGTTAAAAGCAGGAATTACAAACAGCAACATATTGATATTGGCACCCTAGCTGCTGCTTGTACCTCCAAAAATGTCTGAAAACTGAAGAATTTTTTTTTGCTGCAGAAAGTACCATTTAATATATGTATTTTACAAAACAAAAAACACAACAGAAAAGAATACAGAACACTTTGAAGAATCCTTTTGGAGAGCTTGGCTGAAGTATAGCATTCAGTAATTTTCCTCTTCTGGTGATAGATCACTGTTTTCAGTTTTTGGGCTGGTGTATCAGTAGTTAATTGCTGTCAACTATTTATACAGCTCCAGAGAACTGCAAAGCCTTTCTTGCAAAAATTACAGGTCAATGTCCAAAGGACTATTAAGATCCACTGGCATTAAAGTAGTATGGTTTACAATGAGCAAAGGATGGAAGGGGAAAACTGGGTTCCTGGAAAAAAAGTTGATGGGACTCTTGCTGTTCACTGATGAAGATCTGGTGTTGCAGTAAAAATGTAGTCAAGACTGTGCCTGCTCTTTATTCTTTATTCTGTTACTATAGGAGATCCTATATGTGTGCAATGGCTAAGTGTGCCAAGTGACTTCCTGTGCTGCTGGGCAGGTATGTGGATGGGAAACACAACGTTCCCACCCACTCTTTTAAAGGCTAATGAAGATTAAATTCAATAAGACCAGATAATGGCTTTAGGATTTGCCTAAAAAGAATGGGTATTTAGTCCTTGCCTCATGTTCGCTTACTTTTAATCAAAAAAGAAATTTGAAAGCAGTACCCAAATGCCTGTTAGTTGTATTTTAGATAGAATTTTATGTTTGCACTTTTAGCAAATTCTTTCTAATGAATTTATTTTTCTTTTACTACTGCATTGACTGATCAGGTCCTCAGACTGTTACAAGTTATGTTGTGCTTTTACTCTTTTTTCTTTTTGTTTTTAGCATTGAAATGATTATTGTTCTATTCTGCATGTATTTGTTCTTTGTCTTAGGTACGTACAGAAAAATAAGCACCCCTGTGAGGCATTGCCTATTCATGCCATGGTGGTGTGCTCTGCTTTTCTCTGATGTACAGTCCTTAAATTGTTTGTTCACCTCTCTTTCCTCTCCTCCCAAACTCCTATTACCATGAGCTTGTCCTACATTTGTTGGAACATGCTCAATTAGAAACCCTCATGCTCTTTTTAAATCTGTTCTGTACATTTTCACATACGTTTTGAGTGTTTCTTTTGCATATCCCTTCTTACGGTGATGTCATCAGCACTTCTCCGGTTCCTCAAAATTGCAGACAACACAGTAAAACTTGGTACAAAAAGAGTGTACAAATTATTGGAAGTAATTTTTTTCTTCTTAAAATTTGTTTCTCTTCAGTTATACAAGAAGAAAATTTTAATTTCAAGTTAATTTAGCAAATAGTTTGGAATCAGGCATTTTTCTCCCTGATTGTCTGTTCCATAATAAGGTAGCCAGTTATTTGGTTATAGCAATGGCAGTTAGAGTCGTGTTAATTGTCATAGATGTATATCATTGGCATAGTAAGGCTTTTGATGGTTCCTTGCAACTGATCTAAATCAAAGCACAAGACAAAAAGCAAAAATCTATTTGCAAAATGACACTCAAAGCTGTTTCAAAGGATTTCTGTCAACACAAGTTTCTGTAAGGATCACTCTTGATCTGTTATTAATGGAAACTCTGAAATCCTGCATGACCACGCATTGTGGTCTTTTTAGCTTTATGAATAGCATGGGAGGTTGAAGAAGTCCTGCAGGCTGGAATTCAGAAAGAAAAAGTGACTTGGCAAATTTGTGATGATGCCAAGACTACTGTTCATGGAATGCAACAAGAGTGTAAACACATATATTTGGGTGAGGCTAAAAATCTGTACTTGCCTTCTGTCTGAATGATACAGGGCTGTGCAGTCATTTGCAGCTGGAATGAGTTGCCTGCATTATCCTATAACAGAAATAAAAAGGAAAAAGAACAAAAAATTCAAATCTATACTGAAACAAAAATTGTCTATAAAAGAGGAGGAAAGCATTTTAAGTCTGATGACATTAAAGTTGAAGAAAAATCCAGTTATTTGTGCCTTTCTCCATGAAAGTCTAGAGTCATGGCTTTTAGGATGGTTGTTTGTGAGATAATGATCTGAGATCCAGAAAATATGATCCACTAGGAAGGACTGAGTGATTTGGGCTTATGTAGCTTTGAACAAGATTATGGTAGCAAAGGGTTTAATAAGACATCAGTTTTGCAGTGAGAAGGGTGACAAATTTTCCCCGTGCCCAAAGAGCAGGTAAAAAAGTAAGCATTTAAACTGCACAAGATTTTAACTATTTACTAGTTCTCAGATACCAGAAAAGAGAAATACTAGAAAAGATGTTGTGGTCTTTCCAGGTAGCATCTTCCATCAAAGACCTTTTGGTGGGAAATTTGACACAAGTGCCAAGTGTGATGAGGGAGAATTGGGCTTTTGCTGGCATGGGACGATTGACCTGCCGCAGCTCCTACTGCCACTACATTCATAACAGCAAACTACATAGACGACACTTACTGACTTGACACTGCTGTAGTCAGATGTTTTAAACTCAGCCTCATGAACGTAGCTATATTTTTCCAAGTGGTTGAGAATTCCTCCAAGCAGGTGCCTTAATACACTCTGAATTGCATCTTAGGAGACTTTAGAAGGACGTAATAGATCAGAGCACATAATCAGTGGGATAAGTTGGTTAAAGTATTTTCCTGAGGGCCTGTCAGCCTTCAGATCTCCTTCTTGGGTGGAAGTGAAATTCAATTACACAATGATTTTTACCTAAACATCTTACAGGGGAACAGTTATTCTTCCGTCTCTAAAGTAGCATAGCTTTGACACGTGGATGCAAATTCTGGCAGCAAACGGAATCATACTGGATTAACACCAGTTGAAGTAATTACATGTGGAAAAAATACAGAAAAATTTAGAAGTAAAGAAGATGGTCTTACAAACAACTTAAGAAATCAAGATGTCCCTTGGGAAAGTTTCCCATTTGTTATTAACTGGGTTTTTTTTTCAGTTAAAGATTTTTTGTCACTCAACATTCTTTAGATTGAAAGTAAGGTCTGGTTTAGGACTGAAAAGCTGGATTTGCTTGGATTTTTGGATTTTTTTTCTTTTTTAAGGAAAGGTGTTCATAGAAAAAATGTAAACAAAGGCATAAAATTAAAAGTTAGAAGAGTTGAACAACTGTATTTACTATTTTTTCAACCTACTTTTTCCCCTAATATCAAATTTATTTACATTACCTGCCTGCCTTTGCCCTTTAGTATTGTAATTATTATCTTGAAAATGTTCATTTTAAAGATGATTTCAAATTAAGATTGGTTGAATTCAATTGACTATTAAAAATTAAAGTCTGAATACAAGCTTTCATCATACAGAGTTAAAGAGGAATAAGTACTTTTGGTTTGATCAAATGCGCCCTTCCTTACTTCTCTCTTTGCATCAAATAAGGTTCTGTGATCTGTAGGATTAAACGAAATTTCTACAGATGTTGTTCTTCAAATAATGAATTCTATTAGTTTCAAGGTAAGGTTATACAAGACAGTTCACTCTGTCAGATTAGAAATCTTGATTTTTCTTACTATTTTTTCCATTGATAGGTCACTGTAATAAAAAAAAAAAAAGAGCTTTGTTTACATGAAAATAAATGTCAGACCTTTCAGAATGGAATCTTAGGTCTTTGGCTGGCAATTTGAAAGTAAATATTTTTCTTTTTTCCAATCTGAAAAAACGTATTGTATGTTCACTAGCATCAACACTATACTATTTACAGAACCAATACTGTGGTAGAATCATGCATTTCGATTTTGTATGGATGTAGTTAATATGCTAGGTGGTTTTTTTATATTCGTGGATATTGGGACTACATTTGGTATCGCTGGAATATTTCAGGGTAGATTCTCAGACTTCGCTTCTCATACGTATTTTATAGCTAGTAATAAGAATAAAATGACAGTATTTAAAGGTGTTAACCTTGTTTAATACATAATTTGCTATTAACAGGCACAACATTACACGACCTTCCTGACACAGCTTCTGTGTCAGTTTTGAATTACCAGTTTGTAGAGCTGGCTGCTAGTTTGGTAAGAAACTTCTTAGAAGTTGCTAGATAATATGAATTTTCTTTATTCTCTGTTGTATTAATAATGAAGTGCCATCATTATTTAGGATTAGTAAACTCAGCATCTACTTGACATTTCTTCTCCCAAGGTACAACAATACTGCAGCTTAGGATATTTACAGAAAAGTTTATTCAGGACTGGGTTAAATTAGTAACTTTGTTTACAAAAATAACACCCCTCTCTGATCAAGTGAAAGTACATGCCAAATCACTAGTGTATCTGAGTCTTTTATGCTGACCTTAATGAGGCTTCAAAATTAATCTGGCAAGCATATGGTATTTTTGTTCTTTTAAATAGCCTTTTAGCAGCACTCCCCCACACAAAATGTTCCCACACTTACAGGTAATACAGCCTTAAAAATTAGTCCTTAAAAGTACAGTAATAGCATGGTGGGGAATGGAGTGGGGAGGAGGGAACTGCTAGACTAGGATTGAAGACCTTTGCTTTGTTCTTGTCTCTACCACTACATGGCTATACGATTATGGGAAGTTACTTACCTATCCTATTTGGTCTCTCTTTGCTGTAAATCTTCCAGATGGCTTTTTCTTTTTTTTTTTTTTCTATAACACCTAGCACTGTGGCCCTGTAACCTCAGCAAGAATATGTTTGGCAAATTATGTGGCACCTTCTCTCCTTGGATTTTCAAACCCACTCAGAAGGAAAATTATGCTTGCCATAGGCCCTGGTACCAGAATGGAGACACGGGTTCTAAGGGATGTGTTAGCTTCTGAGATACTTCTCATGGTTTTCTGGTGTCCATATGTAGCACCATTTATAGTTCTAAATGCAGCAAATCTATCTCATAGAACAGTACCTTGCAGTGAATTTTTCAGGAGAAAACAGTTAATGTTTAACTGCTGCAATCTGTACATTTGAATTCGAAGTGCAATATTATTTAAATGTTCAAAGAGGAAGTCCCAACTTCTCTGCTACAAAAAAATGCCATGCTACAGACATCAAGTTCTCCCCTTTGGAAACAACGAAGTAGGAGCATGAATTCTAACTTATCTCCCCGTTTTATTTTGGCCTGTTTGTTTTCCCTTATCTTCATTTGTTTGCATTTAACCCTTATTTTCATCTGGTGAAAATTCTTAAAAGCTTCAGAACTGATATTCAGTCCTCTGGGAGAGAGAACTAACCCTCAGGGGTACAAGTCCTTCTTTTGGGATGCACAATCTTCTTTGTGACACTGATATAAGACTTTTGGAAGCGAGCCGAATAGATGAAGAATAGTCTTTGTATTACAGTAAGGAGACCGTCACTGTGCTGGCAGCTCTGCAAAGTATCACACATCAAAGCTTCCACACTGAGCTAATACTAATTCCAGTGTCCCATCTACACTCACTGTGTGTAGGGTGGATGTGTATGCACAAGAGGAGCTGAAAATATGGGAGAAGGACAGTAAATGAATGCAACTTTTGGCTTTTTCTTTGCAGCAAAAACCCCCTTGTAATAACAGGATGTAGTCAAAGTCTTTGCTTCCCTTTGTTTCTTTTTCTTTTCTTTTTATTAAGTTATCAATGAATGATTAAAAATTGACAGAAAACTTTGGGGTTTTTTCTACGTTTTAAGAAGAAATCAGGGAAAAGTGTTTGGAAATGGTGTCCTAAATATCTGCCTCCAAAAAAATTTACTATTGTTCTTTGGCTGATGGAAACTAATATAATTTTAAGTGTTTTCTGATTACTGTAGTTGTTTTATTTTCCCCTAAATCTCAAAGAAATAATGGGTGTGTTTTGTATGTTATCACCACATACAGAAAGGATGGAGCGGTAGAAGAATCCAAAAAAAATAAAAGTCAAAATATGCAATAGTTGTGACATTGATTGTAACTTGGTAAAATCTTTAATCTGCTTTGTAAAGTACGTGCAATTCAAATATTTTGGACGGAAAACACACGTGGCTGTGTGTGGTGAGGATCTAGGAAATACGTGGCACTGCTGCTGTGGTATGCGTCCCGTTTCCCACAGGATGGAAAGTCCTTGTTGTCTCACTTACAGCTAAAATTTAGCCCTTTTACAAGTGTCAGGCTTCAGTGCATGGGAAGATATGTGTGCACTCCCTATATGCTTTGCAGGTTTTGAAATCCTAGGATTAATTTTTTAAAAAAAAAAATTAAAATTTCTCTTTAGAAGTTATATCAGAGATCTAAGGTTTTTTTCTCAAGCAATGCAGCATGGCTGATTTATTTTTAAACCCTTAAATTGCTGGGGGAAAAAAAACCAAAACCAAGAACAGCCAGAATAAATTCTTATAGTCTGTATTTGTAATTTTACCATTTACCTTAAAGGAAATAATTGAAAGTGAATCAGTAACTGGGCTCCAACATGTATAATAAGTAATTTTTTTTTTAATTACATGAAACTCAAATGGTGCAATGCTGACCTCTGACAAAAAATCAGCCAGATTCTCCTCTCTATGGCATGCTGAAAAATCTATGTGTAGTGGTTGTGTTCCTTTTATTAGCTGTGTAAAGAAGCATGATTTGTTTCCTTTTTTAATATTTAAAATAAAGCCAACTCAATTCTCCCAACTAGGTAAAAGTTGTTTCGCCCTTTTTCTACTCAAAATCTTGTGAATCACAGAATGGTTCAGGTTGGAAAGGACTAGAGTTAGCCATCTGATCCAACCTCCCCACCTCAGGAAGAGTCATCACAGAGCACATGGCACTGAATTGTGTCCAGACGGGTCTTGAATATCTCCACTGAGGGAGACTCCACAACCTCTCTGGGCAATCTGTACCAGTGGAAAGCCAGTAGCAGAATAAAGAGCTTCTTCCTCATATTCATACGGGTTTATAGCAAGGACACAAATAAAATCAGTCACAGTGGTACCTAATACAGTTTCAACAGTTCGGATACTGCTCTCCCATCACTTGTTGGTTCCTGCGCGTTATCCTGATACCTGAACCTCATTACACCCAATTACTCGAGTCCTGATCAATATCAGGTTGTGATCCTCCTATGGCAAGCCAGCTGCTGTATCATGCTTTGGGATTACCAGGGTTATAGAGACTCTGCTACTGGTCTCAGCACAAAGCGAATAATTCAGGGTGTTGAAGCTGGCCAACAGTGTGATTGTAGCTTGGTTTTGTGTTAATTTTGTCTACTAGCACTGAGGGATTTTCTCCCTGACTTGTGCTTGTTCTTTACAATTAGATTCAGCAGTCATTGTACATATCAGCATTTTTATCAGGTTAATCAAGGCATTTTCTGCTTTCCCCAGCATGGTAGACTTCTCATAGTCCCTATCTGCATGTTCTGCACTTATTTCAGCTGAAATTGAGCTGCTTTGGATACAAAGAATAAAAACTGGGCAGTCTTTCTCCACTTTTTCATACTTCTATCATTCCTTCCTCTGTCTAATTTCCTTACCTTGTTCTGATTTTTTTCTCCCTGAAATTCGTGTGCCACTAAAGCTAAGGCAGCTTCTAGGTTTTGGGTTTCAGATGACAGCATTAATGAAATACCTCAGATGAGAAGGGCCTGAGGAACAGCCCTGTGGTGCTCCGTACACGTCACTCAGATACCCCACTGCTGCTCTTGGCTACTCAGCTAACATTTAACACCTGGCAAATAATATATCCACATGAAAGGGGAAATATTGGTAGGTCACTGTGCTCACTCCCATGGATGCAAAATCACATCTGGGCTGTTCTTAGCCTCTTCCTCTTTTCTGACATGGAATAAAAGTTGGTTCAAGCCGATTATACAAGTTTTGATTCAGCCTTTTAACTATTGAATTAAAGCTAAAGAGCCTGCCAAGGGAGGCGGGGAAGACAGATTGGAGAGGNAAAAGAAGTAAGAGTTATTTTCAGATCATTTTTTCTGTAGTTGGGATAATTTTCAATTAGAAACTATTTTTTGGTATACACTGGAGAGCAATAGTTAATGAGCAATTGTCTCTGCCCCTGGCCCATCATCTCCAAGGCCCCTGCAACACTGAAGGGGCCTTTTCAAAATCGTAGTAGCATTGTAGGGTATGCTTGATCGGAGTAACTTCCCTCCTTCCAGCAAAACTCATTGCTCTCGGCAGCATCCAGCCTCTGGCGTCATCTCTGATAACACATCTGAAGCTTAGTGATAGCCTGGCACAACATATGTACTCTTGTGTCATCTCATGTGGAGCCGCATTCATTCCTGCTGAGCGAATTTCTGGAGACAGTAGCTAGAGGTCAAATTCTGCTCTCTAATATTAGATGTAAAGAAACTTCCAAATGTCTTTGATAGGCAAAGGCTGGCAAGAGTAATTCTGGCTCTCCTGCTTGTCTGCATGAACCTTTCCAATATTTTCTGTATCTGTTTGATTTCTTTGGATGTTAAATAAGTGAAAGGTTGAAGCTTTCTTCATAACTTTTGTCTTGATTAGACTCATTCACTGCAGTCATTGGGAGCATTGGCAAGCCATAAAACCCAGACAATGATCCTGCCCACTGTATTAAATTGAGGCTAAATAATGCCTTTAATCAGTGTCTTCCAGCACCTGAGATCACAAATTATTTTATACACATAATGGAATGGTTTACATGTCCACAGAAACACACTGCTGTATGAAAAAAGGTGGATACGTCTGAGCCGCGATGTTGCACACCATTTTAGTGCAGGAAATGAAAACACTTCAATTAAACCGTTCGATTAAACTAAAGAAAGAACATAGGTGGGTGGAATAGAGCTGCTTACATTTGGCACAGTATATGGGATAATACCCCTGCTACTGACGTTTCAAGTAATTTTAAAGACTGGGAATGGACAGAATTTCAATGATGAATGGCTTTTTGTTGGATGAAAAATGATCTACAGACGTGGTTTTTAAGTCTTTTTTAAAGGAAAAAACATTGGAATAGAGTTTTCTGGTTTGAAATGGGGAGTGTTTTACCATTTTATTGCTGTTTGCAAAACATGGTGATGTCTGATAGTAGAGCCCCAGAAAAGCAAATTAGTCAAGTTTGTTTCTTCATAGAAATTTAGAGTCCTGGGAGCTAAATGTACCTAATAAGCGTGCACTCTGTAAAGGTACTAGTGGAAAGGAATCAGCCCTTTTCAGAAAGATGACGTCTGATGGAAGAAACCTCACTGCCAAGGGCTTGTGGGAAACCATCCCCTCAAATATAACACTATTTGTTTAGTGTAATCACAAACTGTGGTAATACCATTACTATGGAGTATTGCTCTACTGTAAGCCATAAATCCCAGTGAAACTGGTCCTTCCTAGAAGAAAATACGCTTTCATACCACTGCACTTACTTGTGTGCTACTCTGCTTCTGGTTTGTACTGGAAGTCATATCCCAAAAAGAATGAACTTTGGTGAGAATGGGTTGTTAAGGATGAGCAAGAGCTCCTATACAAGATACATGCAACCTTCTCTGGCTTCCCTTAGCACTTTCATCGAATTAAATGAAACTTTTCATTATTGTAAGCCTGACGGAGCGATGACCTGCCTCACAAAAATTCAATGTTTAACTAATTCATCATGTTCTTAAGATGCTAAACCTGTTGCCTCTCCTGCTTTTCCTCCAGTGCAGTTCCTTTTCACATTGAGAAACGTGTATTTTACGGCACGTTTTCAGAAGCCAAGCTAGAACTATCACCAATTTTCAGTTTACAGGAATCCTCTACTGAAACCTAACATATCTACAAAAAAAGACAAATTTGATCAATAATACCTTTACATCATGCAGATAAACAAAGGAACTGAGGCAAATATTTTCCCTTTTTTGAACTTTTGTTTAAATGAAGCTACTGGGAGCTTCACAAGGCATAGGTTTGTGACTGAGTGAAAATGTCCAGTCCTCATGAAGTGGACCTTACTGTTCTCATCATGCAGATTTTAGCAACATATTACTTGACTGTAAAGGAAGGAAGGGTAAAGATAGCCAAAAAATATCTCCATTAACTTTCCTGATGTTCATCTGATCAATAACCCTGTCTTGCTGACCTGTTTTAGAGCAGACAGTTGATGCGTGTTTGCTGCCTGCTGATGTCTGCTTGTTCCCATCTCCCGTTCTAAGAGCAGCAGAGGGGCGTAGGAAGTAATCCTTCTGTATATTTCAATACAGCTAATAACGGGTTGCATCTTCTAGATGTCTAACTACTATTGGAAAATCTGACTTTAGTAAACAGGGTTCTTGCGAAATGAAATCAAGTGACCTCCTTTACCTTCTCATCCAGTATCACATATAAAAATCCCCTCAAATGTGAAACTTAAAACTTGTACCTGCAACTTACATGTGGTTGGGAGTGGTGGGATCTCTTCATTGCTTCTCTTCCATGTCTTTAAGTTAATATTTTGCAGTAAAGACCTTCAACAAGAAGCAAGACCATGGAATCTTTTAAGCTTGCTTGGTTTGGGCAAGCTGAGGTATATAGGAGTATTAAAACTTTTAAGGAATCCACGGTTTATAAGTCAGAGTGCTGTAGATTTTTTGGTTAAATTAGGTCTTTAAGGAGTAAACTCACAAAATAGACAAACTATCTTGGAGATATTGGGAGGCATTACCTCTTACATTCTATGTGTAAATGTTACATACATTTTTATAATAATTTCTGGTCCTGTAAGTTCTTTTCAATGCAAATAGATAATGTCAGCAAATAATGAAAACATGGTGAAAACACCTTTCTGTTTTATAATGACAGCTTTGGAAAGATGTGTTTAGATGAAAAAAAACCCACAACCAACCACAAAACAACCCTTCAAAAAACCAACCTGTGAAAATTACTTGTGGTAACAGGCACAGGGACAAGGGAGGGGAGCATAACAGTTTTTCAAACTGAATAAATTTATTTCCGTTCAGAATACTGTTACGTATGTGATTAACAGCAGTCTGTCAGACACAAAGAAATAGCTATGGCAAAAAATCCAGCATGATCCTGGTTGTTAAAGGAAGCATTCAGAGGCAAAAGTATTTTGAGCACACACAAAAGCAACAACATCACTTAAAATTGCTTTATGTTGCTTTACAGCATTATGATGGACTGAGAAGAGCTGCAAAAATAATAATAATGAAAAAGGTGAACAGCAGTCTGAGATGGTTTCTCTGAGATTCTCAGCCCTTTCCAGCACAGCAGGTGGGTGCAGTGGGGCTGTGGTTCCTCTTGCAGTGTAGCTGCAGAGACAGAATCTTCTGGGCACCATTCCTCACATGGACAAATTCCTCTGGTATTGAGTGGGCGTTTGGAAGCACAAATGGAAGGGAAGAAAAGAAGAGGGAGGAATTTTACCCAGAAAGATTTGAGAGACTTTACTTGTGTAGGGGTTGTATAGTTAGGCCATCACTTTTCGAAGAAAGTGAAACTTCCGGTCCTGTCAAATAAGTTGGTTGCACAGTTCAAAGTAGACAGTGGATTTAACAATTCTTTTTTTCTGACCCAATCAGCTTACAGAAGCATGAAATACACTTAAGATAGGGAAATTATGTGTAGATAGGCATGGTCATTATTCTCTGAACTTTCAGGTTTCCACTCTTGACCAGGGGCGGGTGAAGAGCACCAATTCACAGCCTCTCTGATACAATAACGGTCGGAAGTCCAAACATGAATATGGAGATTTTCAGGATCTGGGCTTTTTCTAGCTTAATTTTATGCGGTCCTTGTCAGCATAGGCAGTGCTGGCCCTGAGATCCATCAGTCCTGTGACAATCTGAAACGGGTGGAGCCTGGCTGGCTACAGCTCTGCTAACAGACAAACTGGGTATGCATGCTGGATGTGTACCATGTAACTCACCAGAGGCAAGAATACATTAACACCATGCATGCCTTAACGACAATGGTCTGCTGATTATACAATATAAGAGATTATATTGTTTGAAGATATAAGGGAAATATAAGAATTGCAACCTCTTTTGCTGAATACCACGAAGGCTGAAAGTGGGGTCTTTACAACCCAAATCATACAGAGTTACACATCACTTTTGGTCAGAACTACAAATTTAGCTCACTTTAGCTGTTACAGTCGTTTTTAATAGAACATACTAAATTAATCACAAAAATTCTGGTAACTTAAGATTGCACTATGATATTACATTAAGGTTTCAACCTCCCCACCATTCCCAAGACAAAGAAAAACTTGTAATCAATCTGACTTTTTTTATTATTATTTCTTAGTAATATAATAATATTGCAAATTATTTCTGTTCACCAAAAAACCCAGTGAGACAAGTTCTATTTCTCATAGTCTACTTATCAGAAGGTGTATATGTGATACACATGCTTCTGATTACTGTGTAAGACAGAAGTGTTCTCTAAAATTAAATGGTTTGAAGTACCATTCTGAATAGAGAAATCGATCTTGGTATTTGATGCGGGGTGCTGTGGGGTGGCTGAAATTGCCACGTTAACCCAAAAGCATCCCCTGCAAGGGATGCCCTGGGGGTGCAGCTCGGCACCTCACAGGCCGACTTCCAGCACCCGTGCCGATGGATGGCACTGAGACACAGCCCCGCACCCAAGCCAGATAGCTCAGGTGTTACCAGAGGAAAAGAGCTCGGCGGGTTCTCCACATGGGTTCCAAAAGGTTTATTCCAAAGGATCCACAGCCAAAAGAGGGCGAGCAGGCCTCGTGTACAAGCTTATAAGGAGTAACAGAAAGGGGGCTGGCAGAGCACCAGTAACCAATTACCTGGGGGCAAGGGGCAGGGGGAAGGCAGAGGGATACAACAACCAATGGGGAGAGGGAAGGGGCGGAGTGGGGGACCAGGTACCAGACAGGTACTGCCTGATGGGAGAAGTAGTCTTTCCTCATAACCCGAGTCAGGGAAGCTCTTTGCTTTCTGAGTTTACCCACCAGCACAGGGTCCCTCCTGCACCAGGGATTTCTGGCATCTCAGCTTCTACCGTTGCCAGCTCAACTGCCCCAACAGGTATTGATGGTGATATTGCCAATTATGGTGATGTAGTGGTATAAGACACCTGGGAAGGATGAAGTACAGTAAACACAAGAAGTTCTTGGTTCTTTCCAAGAAATCCAGAAATACCCCAAGTAAGTTCTGAGGGTAAGTTTGAGTTTTTTATGCTATTTGTGTGCTAAATGACTCCATTTAGCCAGCTAGGAAGTTCTCATCCGCTTAGATTTATAGATAGATTGCATGGCTTATCTGTGGGAACTCTCAGTTTAACTTTAGCAGCACTCATTCATCACATGAAGGAAAAGCCTAACAACATGGGTCATTTTGAGTATCAGTTGACTGATGATTGATGAAAACTAGAGCCAAGAGATTTCCGAAGGGAAACTTTCAGCTCTGCTTCTCCCCTCTCCAGGTGATGAAATATGGTGCAGGTAAGCAAAGGTAGACTTACTTCTTTGGTTTTTTGCATCACTGTGGACCATAGGTCAAAAGGGCTATATTGATATGTAATCTGGGCAAGAAGGAAATAGGGTGGGGTTTCTCTATTGCCCAAGCCTCTCTATTGCCCGAGCCTCACACAGTTCAGAAATAAAACTTTGTGTCAGTGAGGGACATGGGAAAACACCTTGGTCTTCAGAAAATGAATAGAAATATCCCCATGACTACTACTGTCAGGAACTAGGATTTTTGCTTGTTTGTTTTGGGGTTTTTTTTTGGGGGGTGGGAAGGTTTGTTTGGTTTTGGTGGGTTTTCTGCTTCTTTTTCTTTGTTTGTTTGCTTGGAGGTGAGCTGTAATATTTTTGTAATCTCTAGATTATAAAAATCTGTAGAGAGTACTTAATACAAAATAACTCATACTGTTATGTGCTCTGTATAAAGCACTGCAGTGCCAATCACGAAAGGAAGGATATATATGGGCCTTGTTTCATTGTTTAGATTTCCATCTGCACGTACAGCATGAGTGGGTGTAAATCATCACAAATTCTGATTTGGTGCACAGTCTTGGAAAATCTATAACTTTGTAAAAGAAACCTGAAAGTTGTTGACAGCCAGCTCCTTTTGGCACTTTCTGGGGGAAAATCAAACAAAATCAAGACATTTGAGAGGATAGTAAAATATGGTAAAATAGTCATCTCGTCTTCTAGTGACTGCTTGTATTTTCTCTTAATTACTGAAGTGATCTGTCTTTATTTTGGGTCAAGTGATCTGTTTTTATTTTGGGTTAAATTCCTTGTGTTTGAACTAGGATGATGCAGCTGCTCATCAGCCATTGCTTTCATACAGGAACACCAGGAACAAGCCAAAATGAATGGTAGCTTTAATTCCTTTATTCTGCAACCTGTGAATCCAGAATAGGAGAAATTATTTATTGGTGCAGTGGGTTTCACCTCTGGGTTCATTCTTTGGTTTAGATTACCAATGGATAAGTTTGTTGGTCAAGTTTGTTTGTCCGTACCACCACCAGAAAGATGAATGTTTGAAGTGGAGAAGTATTTGTACATTAGCACCTCTTTATCACTCTTGCCAAAGCTAAATTTTCCCCTATAAATCCCTAGCAGACATTTGTTACTACAGTAAGCACCACATAATTTGGCACATTTAAGCCTCTGCTCCAGAGTACTCCTGATGTGAAGGATTGTACATATTGCTTTTATGAAATAACATGAACTGATATTCTAGGGTTGTCTTTAGGGAAATAAGACTTCACCAAGGAAAACCCTGCTGGATTGTGTGCCTGTGTTTTGGGGTTTTATTTTTGTGTTAGGATGTGTCACAGATTGTACAACTTTAAGCAAGAGTGGATTTGATTAATTTTATTAGCCTCTCCTTCTCATGAATGTCAGATTCAAAACAGATAGCCAAGAGATCCCAGAGATATGGGAGAAATAATCCTCTGAAAATTATTAAAATAAGGTAGCTTTAGTGTGACCTGAAATCCCAGTAAACATTTAAGGGAGAGTTTTTTTGTTATTTAAGGACTGTTTTTCTCTTGGATTTCGTAAATCAGTGACAGCAAGATAAAATGACAGGCTAACTGCTGTTTGTCTTTTGTTTTCCATCTCTCTTCTCTCGTCTCTACTAACTTGGACTCTTTTCTCCGTCTCTCTTTTTTTTTTTTTCTATTTAACTTCATTTTCTTTCTTTGTTTCTATATACCAGCTGTACCACACTGCCGTTCTTCCTACAGAACCATTTTAGAAATGGCACGGTATTGTATGCATAAGTAGATAATGAAAATTATGTGATTAGGTGATTAATCACCATTCTTCACCTCAGGCCAAAATTCTGATTATTAAATCCATCTCTTCAGCATGTAACTTCTGAAATTCAAATCCATTCCAGCCTGCTTTTTCAGACGAGAAATTTCACAAAAAATTTCATCTTCTGATCATGGCTGGGAATAAGCCATACTTTTCAGTTCTAAAAAATACTTACCAACAGGTTTAATTCTCTCTGGCCATTCTAAAGTAAGTATTCCAGCACTTTCTATCCATGAAAATATGCTGGACTATGAACAAATGGCAGGAAAGTGTATGAGCTGGTGCACAACACATATAATCCTACTCCAAAAAGGATTAGAGCTTGTGGTAAACTGCTCAGCACTGCCTGAAGGAATGTAAAATTCTCAGGGGAAGAAGTTGGTGTAGCTTCACCATAGACTTACCTGTTCCTGGATAGTTAAAGAGATTAAATGGGAAACTACATTCAAGCTTTCTTAGACAAAAAGAACACGTCTCACTTTTTTCTGTTGTAATAAGAATGTCTGTTCACAAAATGATCTGCCAGGTGCCATGCCCGTACTTTGCAAAGTAGGAGAACAAAGGCTCTGTAAAACAAGCAGGGAAAAAGAGTCATCTCTTTGGTGGCAGCAATGACAGCTAATTTGGAAAAGCTCGGCATCTCTTCGATGCATCCTGCAATTTAGAAATGAATTGAATGGTACCATCCAGAGGGCACAGTATACATTATTTCTGTGATTCTGGTTTGTAGACCTTCCATTGATCCAAAGCAGGTCTTACTGCAACTGCAGAAATTAAGCCCTTTTAGACACGTCTTTCAAGGCTCACAACTTTTATGATTTTATTCCAGTTCTTCTCTGCTTTCACTTCTTTTGTTGTAAAGCTAATCACAGATCAACATGTAATCTGTCTCAGTGGTAATTAAGAATTAAGCAACAAACCTAATGTGTCACAGATTGCTTTAGTATTCAGTGTTCTTATGTGGAGGAGAAAGGTTCACCGCAGTTATTTGGTATTCAGCAATCAATTATGTTCTTAAATACTATTACTTCATGGTTTCGAATACTTGAACAATTTTTAATTTTTATTATTTGCTATGCATTTATTGGATTCGAATTAAAAACAAATGAAAAAGACTGAGAGGAAAATGCTGGATTGCTTCCCATTCCAATGGCAAAGGAAAATATACCCAATCCTCACCACTATATCATGAAGGGCTATACGATGTATTTACAAACTACTGAATGGGGCTGCCTGGGTTCATTGACCCCAGTCTGGCTGGTGCTAAATGCACAGAAATAAACCCATCCCCAAAAGATTGCAATCAAGGGATAAAACAAGAAACAGATGGCTGGTCTTGCAAGGGGAGTGTTAAAAATAAGAGGAAATTGACTGGCACAGTAGGCAGTGGTCTTGGCACACCAGCTGCTTAACCATGGACAATTTTTTTCAAGCATCATGGCAGAGGAGAATTTTTAAGGTTAGTTTTGAAACCCGAAAATTAAATGGTTCTTTATTTTCCAGGCAGCCTCATGTTCTCACAGAGAGTGAGTGTGAAAGCACAAGGGAAGTGTCTGTCACTGGTCAGCTGGAGATTTTGGTATCTCAACACAGTCCAAGGAGACGTAACTGGGACAGTGTGGGACCACATGCTGGAGTCGGCAGCAGGTTAAAGAAGGGGGAACTAACTGGACTGCAAGGAAGATGACATGGTAGCTTTGGGAGAATGACAGGTCTCCGCAAGCTTTAAATAGGCATTATTGGCATCAGTGTTTGCCTGACTTTGGTTAGAGAAGTCAAGAAGGAAGGGGATGAAACTGGTGAGGCTATCCTTTGTCAAGAAGGATGAAAAGGTTCATTAATCTGCTGAGCTTTGGTGTATATTTAAGTGAAATGTATAAACCACTGGAAAACAGGTGTCACAGAAGCAGCACTGTACCTTTGACTGTAGTCATACAGATATCACCTTCAGTGCTTTATAGCACCACAAGATCATGTGAAGGCAAGGACACTGCAAGGAAAATGACTAGCATATTTCTAAATTTTACCTCTTTGTATTCAACTTCAAAAATTATTAATCCTGTTCTCTTTAACTAGGTTTTTTTTGTTGTGTTTTTTTGTTTGTTTGTTTGTTTGTGGGGTTTTTTTGGTGTTTTTTTTGTTTTGTTTTTTGTGGAGTCTCCCTGCACTGTTTTGTTGTTTTGCTTCGCTTCAGAACTTTTTCTCTGGGAAGGGATTAGCTAACCACTTGTTCTTCCAGTACAGGAACAGGAAGATGTCAGTTTGAGAATCCAACAGCTACACAAAACTGGGTCAGGTAGCTTGAACTATTTTTAAAATTATAATCTCCTTTTTCCTTCAGCTCTCCTACTTCCAGTAGGTATTGCAGAGTGTTTTAGTAGTAAACTGGCTTACTTCAGTCAGTGTTGTACAGACTTAATTCTCAGTGGAAAAAAAAAAAATGCACTTCAGAAGTCTGAATTAACCAGATCTCTCCTAATTGGTGAAAGAGAATGCTGAGTATGGATGGCAGATGTTTCCTTAATTAATATCCTACTGGGTTAATCAGCAGAACCTTGGGAGCTGCTATGAGACTTTTTGATGTGTTCAGAGAATCCAAGCCTTGATCCACAGACTTTAAACTCTTACTCATAACTGCTCTAGCTGTCTGTGTGATACTTGCAAATAATAGAGTCTTCAGTCAGAATTTGTCTTTTGTGTAACCCAATTCCGTGAACATTTTGATGACATTTGTGTTCAAAATTTACAGTAAATCTTGCATGCAAATTGAGCTCCTCTCTAAATTTGAGATTTCTTACAGGTTTTAAAAAAATTACTTATTCACAGTTCAGAATGTTTGCCTTTCAATCTCCTAGGAACTCAATACTCTATTTTTAATTTTGTGAAGTCTGTGTTTTACCATAAGCCCGTTTGATACGCAAAAAATTTGTCATGGGCCTAATGGCACTCATTAGAACCGCATGTGCTCTCACTGAAAATAGAGCTAAGTCAGGAGGAGAAATTACAATCTCTCTAAGTTTTACAAGCTGAAACTTGGAAAAAGACAGTCATCTGTAATTTTTTTTTTGTTTTCACATAAGTCTCCCCATATTTTCTGAAAACTAAAAATTTGAGTTTTCACTAAAATAACAATGAAATGGGATGAAAAAATTTTTTCCATTTCTCCTTCTGAATGTCTCATTTTTCAAATACCCATCTTATAGACATTCAAATTTTAATCAATTCGCATCTTCTGGAAAATGCTGAAGGAACATCCCTGCAAGCTCTAGATATAACCTTCCTTATACAGCTGCATATGGAGAGCGGTAAGGAAGGGCAGAGAGCAAAAAGCTGCAAGAATATTGGTTTTGTACTCAAGTTAGCAACATCTTCATACAGCAGCAAAACATCTGTGGGCTTTGTAGGCTTATTTAGAGGCTTGGATTAATCTCTTTTTACTCTTTATGTTCTATCACACTTTCCTAATCAAATCGTTAGCCTTTCTGTTGGAAGTTTCTTAAATACTGCAGTATGTGTGATAGAATAATATGAAAAAGCAGAATTCACCTCTCCTCTAGGTCCTTGATTCTTCCTGGAGCAACCTTACAGATAATTAAGTAAACTCTCTGGAGAGGAACTGGGCAAAAGGGGCTGTCACAGCAGGGGAATAAAAAGGGGCAGTGGAGAGCCCTCTCTTTGAACAGTTCTGCCTTATTTTGCCTCACACTGGGGATTTAAATAAGGGATCTATGTAGTTCTTTTGTTGTTTTGTTTTATTGGGGGTTTTTTGCTTGTTTTGTAGTTTTTGGTTTTGGTTTTGTTGTTTTGTGGGGGTTTTTAAAAATTTTTTATTGAGTACCTCTTCTGCCTGTCTCTGCCCCTCTGCAGTCTGCAGCAACATTTTCCATGGAGCAAACCTCTACCAAAAAAAGGAGAGTATGGACCCCAATTTCCCTTCTGAATCTCATGATTTCTATCTTGGAAACTTTGGCAACTACAAAGTAGAGGCAAAACTTGCTCTCACTGAGTAGGAAGCAGAAATAAATGTTATATTAACCAAAAGGGTGTTTTTGGAAGGACATGCCACCCACAATAATAGGGAAGAATATTGGTTCTCACTGGTTTGCCTTAATATTTTAAGCTGTTCTTTGCTCTTTTCCTCACTAGCTCACATCCCACTAGCTGTTTACAGTTATTTCACACATCTTATGCCAGCCTTATGCCATTCATTCTGTTGAGACCTGCTTGAAATCTCCTTGAAAACTTACTGCTATGGAGTTTTAAAAAATTTTTTTAGCTCCTGCCCATCAAAACTGATTCCCCTACAGGGAAAAAAAATTACATCATTTAGTATATAAATCATGTCAATGATTATGCAAGATCTTGGTACTACTCTTGTTCCCTCTGTTCCTCCTATCTGTCAACAACAGTCAAGTTTCTAAAATTTTCTTGCAGCACTTCGTTCAGGACTACAGACCTGGTTCTTCCTTGATTTAAAGTCACATTTATTCTCCAATATGCCCCCTATACAGGCAGTGACTCCTGAGATGAAGGTACATTCTAGGTCTTGCCTTCCCTCTGTCATGTTTAATAAATACACATCTCAGTTCCTGTCTGAGAGAGAGGCTGTCATCATCTCCTCTTTAAGGGAACATGACTGAAGGCATTCTTTAACACTTAGATCCATGCATTGCAGGGCAGGATTTATCTGATTATGCACATTGTTACTGCGTCATTTGGGGTAGGATGGGGTAGATTCTTCAGCACAGTAACTAATGAAGAAATAAAATTGAATGTTTTACAGCACTCAAGTAAACCAGAAATATTTTCTCCAACTGGCTTGAAAAAATGTAACAATTCAGCATACGATTTTAATTAATGTCCATGTAGCTAAAAATGTGTTTAATTCACAATAGCATGACATGAAAACATATTGACATCTAATTAAGGATCATAGAATTTGCTGCAGAGAAACTGTAGTGCATCTGTTCAATGAGACACAATCATGGAGAATGCTAAATGGCAAAATATAATGAAAATGTGAACCAATACACAAATGAGGCCATTAACTACATCAGTGTGAAACAAAGTGGTGATATTCAAGAGAAGAGCTTATGCATAGGATTTGGTAGATAATACAAAGTGATATTGTTTAGTAAGGGCTTTTTCTTATTATTTACTTGAGAATAGCAGGATTTCAGCTGCTGGGATTTCTTAATGGGAACTGCAATTTCCAAGTTAACATGAAAATACTCGATGTTTTGCTGACAATTGACAAAATAATTCTCATGACTTCTCACAATAAACGTTTAATTTGTTGCATTATTTTGTCAGTTCTTGTGCTAAAGTCTTTCCACTTAAACACCAATTTTACCTTAGCAAGCTGATTTTACCATTCTTACACTGTACTCTTCACAGTGAAAGTCAGATTGGAATCATAACATTAAAAAAGCTAAAAATAATCTACATATTTGGATAAGACTCACAATAGTCAAGAACGAAACTGAACTCAACTGATACAGCAGTGAACATTCTGACTTGGAATAGCTGTTAAAGCACCCCAGTCTGATATGTCTTTTAACCTCCAATTTCAATAACCCTTTTTTCCTTGTCTTCTCTTCCCATATTCATAAGCAAAAGGGGTTCATAGAGACATCAATCAAGATTGCAAGGAAGTGATATCATTTTTGGCTGATTTCTACCTGCACTTATATTTGGAACATTAAGCTGATAAACAATATTATGTAAAGAAGAACTAGCCTTAAATTCATCATCTAGGATCATTTGCTCCCGAAATCTTGTACTCATTCATCAAGAACAAAATTATAGGAACCAAACACAACTGAGCTAATGAGCTTGAGGAGCCTTTTGGTAAAGAAGACTGAAAAGAGATCACTCCACCTTTGAATTTTGAAAAATACAAAATTGAAAAGACCTTTAGTCCTACTACTATAAAGAAAAAAATTTTTTTTTAAACTGTTGATACAGAACCTTACATTGAATTATGTGTTAGAAGGCACTTAGTCAGATGTACAAGCAGCTTGATGACTGAATGCCTTATGCACAGCCTTTACACAACACAAATATCCTCAATTATTACACTAATGGAAATACAGCTCCTGGGCTGGAAAAGGAATTGAGTTGATTAAACTGTTCTTCCCCATAATCTGTCAACCTAAATAAGACCGTGATTAGACTGCCACCAACCCATGCAAGTCGTTTGGATGGACATGTTTTTCCCAGTTGTGCTTTCAGTGAAATAAAACCAGATATGTTAAAATGGTGGGCAAATTTCTCTTTCCTTTCACAATGAGAATTACATTGAACAGTTTGGCCTGTAACACACACTTCAGTGAGTGCCTTTTTTCAGAGCACAATGGTATGAGTGATCTGCACACCTGCAAGAAATTCAGAACCACGGCTGATCCTCCCCAGTGTCTCCATTTTCTCCTATCTCTTCCCACCTGCTGCAATATAGTTTTCCTTTTGTAGACTGCTTCTATTCCCCAAATTCTGAAACAGCTCATTAACTACATACCCTTTTAGTTAAACGTCCCTGAGGAAAAAAAAAAATATCCAGAAGATCATTTCAGAAAACAGTGGGAAGTTCCTGATGATGTGGATTGGGGATTTAAGATGTACAAAGCAACAGATTTTCTTCTAAATGAGTTCTTTTTTCTTTGCAGTAACAAAAGAAGAGATTTCAGGTTTGGACATGAAGTGGAATGTGTGATAAAATCAATGTGTGATAAAATCTTAGCTTTCAGGAATGTGTCTACTGATTCACACCGATAAATCACCCAGTAGAAGGTGGAGACAAATCCTGAAGTGTTCGCAAAACGTGGTCAACAACTTTCCATTTACTTGCTAAAGCCATGTAAGATCTCATCAAGATTTGATTTTGTAGTCCAGCAAAGGCAGGCAAGTGCCTGACATGAAGAATTTCCTGGGCTTATTGGAAAATGGTGCAAAAGTGTTTTGTGTAGCTTTGTGTCAGAGACACCAGTAGCCAGATTTCTTTGACTTAGTTCAGCAATCAGATCATTGCTGAATATTTTTAAATACTTACAGTAAAAGACAGGAGACAGACTTATTTGTCATGTGGCAAGGAGAAATTTAGACAGTTTTGAAGTTAAAAAGATTCTGTCTTGAACTATTTTGTTTTTAGACAGAAAACAATGTCTAAAAAAATAGAATATACCTTGAAGACAAATCATAAATAATACCCTGTGAATAAGCCCCCTTTCCAGACATGAAAGCAGCCTCTGGGAAATGCTTCCCTGGACAAAATACCCCAAGTGAGATTTAGGAAATAGTGAAGACTGTCCATTTATTTAAAATACCAATAAGTGATTTTACCTCTAGAAAATACTTTATTTTTAAACCAAATCCTTGATAAATCACTACTGTTTTTTGTGCCTTTAAGCAGATTTTAGGATCCAAAGAGATACACAAGTCATGTAGTAGCTTTCAACGCAGATTCCAAAGACCTATTTGAATTTAGATGTACCCATTTTGAAAAATATGATGTCTCACAGATAATGGCCTAGTGGTATGCATTTTGCTTCAAGTGGGAAAATGAACTTAGTTCATGTTTAAAATGTATTTTGCTTAGCAAGGCAGTCTTCTGTTCTAGTGTAGGGAAGTCTTCTTGACGCAAAAAGAAATCCATTTGTTTTATTTAAATAACATATATGCATTTCAGCTCTTGCATTTTTAGCAAAAAAAGAAATCTAGAAATCCTAGGAAAAAGAAAAAGCATTTCAAAAGCAAAACACTTTCTAACTGAAATAGACAAAAATTCACTAAGTATTGGTGTGGAGAATACCTGTTATTAGGACCTACTCTCAATCCTTCTTTTAGTACTGTAGACAGAGAGAAATAATATTTTTGTTGTCCTCTGTTTTCAAATCTACTACAACACTGATAGGTATATTCTGCACGGAGTCTTATCAGACCTCTCTGAGAGCAGTTCCTGGAGAGCTCTGAGACTCCACTGAATCTCCTGGTCAGAAATTCGTACTGACTTTGAGATCTGCCACAGAGAATGATGGTCACAAACTTACTACTGCATGCATTTTTGACTGCTGCTACTTCCTTGGGAAATCAGGAGTGGTTCTGAGACAGCTGCTAGACGTTATGGCAATAAGTGTGCTTGTAATCACAGAATCACAGAATAGCTGGGGTTGGAAAGGACTTCTGGAGATCATCTAGTTCAAAACCTCCTGCTCAAGAAGGTTCACCCTGAGCAGGTTGCACAGGATCTAGTCCAGATGGGCTTTGGTTATCTCCAGGGAAGATGCCACAATCTCTCTGAGAGCCTGTTCCAGAGCTCTGCCATAGTCAAAGTGAAGATACTCTTCTCATATTCTGACAGAACTTTTGAGTGTGTGCCCATTGCCCCTGCCCTGCCACTAGGCACCACTGAAAAGTCTGGCTCCAGCTTCTTGACATCTGCCCTTAAGACATTTGTATGCATTGCTAAGGTCCCCTCTCAGCTGTCTCTTCTTCAGGCTAAATAGGCCCAGCTCTACCTGCATAGAAGAGGTGTTTTGGTGCCCTCATCATTCTCACAGTCACCCATCAGACGCTCTCTCAAATTCAGAGGAATCCATATGCTTTTTATTTCAGTCTTTAGTGTTTTTTATTATTCCATTTTCTTGTTGTAATGTCAGCTGAAGACTGCCAGCTCAGAGTACCTCTATCAGTTTAGGATAGGGAAGGAAGTATGCCATTGAAGGAACAGCTGATATCCCAAACATTTTAGGAACCGTAAATTAGCGTCTTCCAAACAATTCAAGCATCTGAACACCATGACACCTTGAATTTAAGCATCCTGCATGCAGTGTGTTTAACCATAATTTCTGTGAACATATAAGGCTTCATCCCGTTTCTGCTTCAGATAGGTAATTTCCAGTCTTGACACATTTTCTTTTTAACTTTTAAGTGTTGGGCTTTGGCTTTTGTTGTTGTTGGTTTATTTTTTTATTTTTTTATATGTTATCAGCAGCACCTTTTCTCATTTTTGTGTTGATTTTCAGTTGCAAGAACCTGTGTAGCCCATTTGAAATATTGAAAGAACTCAATTTTCTGAAAGCTGGTGGGCCAAAAGTGGAAAAATTTCAATGGATCAACATGCGCGCGAAACTGTAGTGGGCAAAGTTTACAGAAATACTATTCTTGTATTACATAACCTGTCTCTGTTTCAGGACCTTCACTTATATCCCTGCACAATCTTCCTGTGCTCCATGCCATGCTGAGTCAATTGACTTTACAGTTTATGAGCATAGAAAAAAGCATGAAATTGATGTAGCAAAGAAGATGCATTGCTAGCTGAAATGGAGAGGTATTAGTTTTACTGGAAAGGGAAAAAGCTGCAAGAGGGTGGAAGTCAGTGAGGTTACTTCATTAAACACGAGAACGAAGGATTATTGTTTTCAAAATACTTCCATTTAATATTTTCATTGTTTTCAAAATACTTCCATTTAATATTTTCTGCACATACCGAGAACAGAAACACGAAACAAGGTGTATAATGTTCCATCATTGCTGATGGAACAGTACATACTGGCTATGAACTCACCTGAGTACTTGTTTAGGGGTACTTGAAATAATAGACTGAATTGAAGATGGAAATTACTAGAAGAAGGTAGAGGAAGTGTATTATTTTGAATGTTAGTTCAACCTTTGCTTTCACTGACTGTTGGTATCTATTGTAGCTTTTCTATGCGCAGAGCAGCATCTGTTAAAATAACTCTCAAGAAAAGATTTTATCGTTGTTTTATTTACGTTTATGAAGTTTTGTATATATTAAACTCTAAAAAAGGGAACGTGTCCAAAAGCATAGGACTGTTATTGGATTGGTGTGCACCACCAGGGAACTGTACTGGGTAAAGTGCTTAAAAACAGGTTGAGGAGACCTTGCTTGAAGACTGTATGTGTACAGAAATCTGTGTTATGAATGTGAGTAGGTAGCTCACTGGTGATTTATATGCTGAACATTAGAGACAATACGCTTTCCTTTGATATGGAATTAATGGTTTCTATGTAGTTCTTCTTCAGAAGAAACAGAATAAGTTTCTGGGCCTGCTTACAGGAAGGAGATGCTGCACAGTACAGATGATGAAGTTGGAGGGTTTTGCACACAAGCCCTGGCTTCCTGTAGCTCCGTCTTTACTCAGCCTCGTCTTACTGCATCGTCACCATTCAGATAAATCAATTTCTGATCTCTCTCATGTTTTTATTCTCCTGAGAGTTTCCATGCTGTATCTGATTTACAACTCTCTTCTGCTGGAAAACTTCCTGAAAAAATTAGCCTTATCTTACTGCAATACATAAAGGGAAAGTGACTCTTGTGCAAACTTACAACCCGCTGAAAAAACCCACAGCTCATAATTATCCTCACAAGTTTATCTTCACCTGCTTACTGATTTCTCAAGTTAGACAGGGCTCATCCTTCTGTCATCCTTGTAAGTTTAATATCCCTCCTGTACTTTCTTTTTATCTGCCATCCACCTGTCTCTAGCAGGCATTCACCATGTCTTCTCCATAAAGCACCAGCTCTGTGTGTCCATCAGTTTTTTCTCCAGGCTTCACTTTGCATATCTTAATGTGTGCAATAGGCTCAATCAAAATATGTTGGATTGCTGGATATACAAGCTGAAAATCTTACAAAAAGAACTTTCTGATCAGTCACAGCATTGCTGATTAAAGAAGGGCACAGGGTGTCATCAGGAGGATAAATTTATTTAGATACCAACCTGGCAACACCTTCAGGTTTCAAGTGATATAACAATCTACCTACGAAGAAGATGCAGCAGGGAAATCAATTCAGTTAAAGATTTTTTTTGATAAGCAAGGGGTGTTTTGATTTTAAATAACAAAACCAAAAAATCTAAATACTTGCTATTAGCAGTGAGTTCACAGCTTTATTAAGTATTTTTCATTAAAGATACCTCAAGTGACAGATGAAAAAATGATGATCAATCATTCAAGCAATTCTTCTTCCCAGCAGACCCTAAAAAATTTTGTCATGAATCAATCAATTCTTTTCCATCTTACCTCTGAAGATGATGTCTGAAATGTAAGGAAAGTGGGTTATAGACCTTATGTTAGATTGGAATGATACTAATTGGAGCTCATTAGGGTCTAATATAAATGCTAATCTTATAAATATTAAAGAGTCAAATCTATCTTAATGTATTACACAGTACCTATATTACCTTCAAAAAAGTCAGCTTCATATCAACAGAGTGGAAACTCTAGTTGTCAAAGTTGTAGAGGAACTTTTAGAAATGATCCGTCAATATTCATAATTAAAAACCTCTGGTCAGGCACAAGGAGAACCCATTGACAAAAATGGTTTGGTTTTAACTTTAAGATGCACTTATCACCCAGCCTGCACTCTATTCTTAGACGATTTCTAGGGATCTGTTTTCTTGATACCAAAAAATCCACTGTTTTGTACAAAAATTGTCTTTTGAAAAGCTGACCGTATTCATACATATGCTATTTTTGATAGGAAACAACATTTTTGGCACACCTTGCAAATGACTGATGCCTTGTCATAAAATTATGTTATATGTAGATAGATACAGACCTATATTTTTTACCATTTTCTGCCTACCCCTGTACAATCTTTTTAGGTGCCTAAAAAGTCCAGTCTGACTTCTGTGCTGTGTCCTCCATAACCGTAAAAAAATAAATTTGCCTCTATCTTTTCTTCCCTCTTCTTAAAATCTTCTGGTTCTTCCCCACAAAATGTAGAAACGCTTGCATGGGTAAGATCAATCCACTGTCATCAGAACTCTGTTGGGGGGGAAAAAAACCCAGATTATGTGCTTCTCTCCTTCAAGCATGTTCTCTCTGTAAAAGCAGAGAAAATTGTTTCCCTGATAGAAAGGAGTATGAGTGAGTTAGGGGATAAGATGCTGATGAAGCTGAGCATGTAGGATTTACTTATGGGAAAAGTGGGGAGGAGATGGAGTGTTTGGAGGAGGGAGAATAGAGCATTGTGTTCTAATTGTAAAAGTAAAGTAATTAGTTGGAAGAAGAGAATCTTGGGCTCTCAGCCGCGAACCAGAATAACTGTTTAACATCTGTGCACCAGTATTCTGCTAAACGAAGCATAGAAATTCTGTTGAAATGCATATGTAGCCCCAAATGTTGTCTTTTCTGAGTACTTCTCAAAATTTTACTTACTCCTCTTCTTCTTGTTTTCTTTTTGTGCTATCCCATAAATACCTTTTCCAGAAGATATAAATTGATGTTTCACACTGAATTATATATGCAGAATTTTAACCTGATCACAGGTTCTTCAAATTTGTTATTCAAATTTGGTTGAAAATTTCTCTGTCTCTGTGCACAGTGAGTGAGCAATTTGAGAGTATTCAATATTGATTTGGTATTCAGGCATGCTTGCTAATATTGGGAAAATATTAGGTAAGTTAAAAAGACAAAAAAAAAAGAAGAAAATAAAAAGGAAAAGGAGAAAGGAAAAGGAGAAAGGAAGGGGAAGCAGAGGTTGAGTAGTAGGAGGAAGAGGAAGAGGAAGAGGAAAAAGAAAAAAAGAAAAAAGAAAAAGGAAAAAGAAAAAGAAAAAGAAAAAGAAGACAAAAAAAGAAGAAAAAGAGAAAGAAAAAGAAAAGAAAAAAAAGAAAAAGGAAAAGAAAAAGGAAAAGAAAAAGAAAAAGAAAAAGAAAAAGAAAAAGAAAAAGAAAAAGAAAAAGAAAAAGAAAAAGAAAAAGAAAAAGAAAGAAAAAAAAAGCTAAGGCAAACAACAAACCTCTGCCTAAAAGAGGGAAAAAGTGGGTAGTTTACTCCTCACTTTTACACTGGTTGCAATAAGCAACTCAAAGAATGATAAAAGAAAATCTACTGAAGACTGTTGAAGGTATTTTTGTCTTTTCTTTGTCTCTTTTTGTCTCTACTTGTCAAAAACCTTTGTCAATTTGGAATTTTTTTTTCTGTCTTATAATTGGATATAAGCTTTTGGCTCTCAATGTTTACAACAAAAAGGCTGGATGCTGAGATGATAAACTCGAGCATTTGGAAGAATTACCAATGTTATCTGCTAATACTCCTTATAACCATGCTAGTCATAATACTTATTCACAATGATACAATACTAATTCTTGGCTTAATTGACATGGTTTCTCCACTAGCGACAGTGTTGAAGTCCTTGGGTTTTACCACTGAATCAGCAAAATAATAACTTAATTAAATTTGTTGCTTTGTATGTGAGAAATATGGTTCTTTTGCATTGCATTTGACAGGTATTTTCTGGCTTGAGAAGGGGGGCCCAGGACTTCTGAGTTCAGGCACTTTGCTGGTTTCTTATCTCACCATCTCATGGTCCTCTCTACTCCTCATCTCTTATCCTCTCACCCCCTGCAATTTGCAGCCCCTCACAACGATGGACATATTTCTTTGGCAAAATACACACTCTCTGTGTTGAGAAGCTGCCTTATTCTCTGGTGGTCTGAAATCACTGCTCAGTGGTGTGATCTGTGGCAAACACAGGTCAGTGGAGCGTCTCAATCCAAATTCAGGAAATACCCTGCCTTTTGCTATACACCAAGGTGGGGAACCAGTTATCACCATGCCAACAGATTATCCTGTTGTGGTTATACAGGTGACTTGGTTTGCATCTTCTTTATCCCAATTCCATTAAAGAAGGGAAGGGAAGGGAAGTTCCAGGAAGTTCCGGGAAGTTCCAGGAAGGAAAGTTCTGGGAAGGAAAGTTCTGGGAAGGGAAGGGAAGTTCTGGGAAGTTCCGGGAAGGGAAGGGAAGGGAAGGGAAGGGAAAAGGACTATTCGGTTATCATGGGGAAAAATAAAGGGGAAAACTCTGGGTACACAAAATAAATATTTTAAGGCAAATATTAAAATAAGCTATAATATTTTCAAGGGTTTTCTTTTATAAATTACATTATAGTTAAAATAGATATGAAAATATCTCCCTGTTCATACCCTATCTGCCTGTTTATAGAGGAGTTTTTCTCACAGTAGGTGGGGAGCTGGGAGAGTAAGAAGTGAAAGCATTTATCTAAGAGGAAAAATTGTCTTGTCAAAGCTTTTAGCAAAGAGAAGAAAATGGAAGGAAAAGAGCCTGAGAGATGGCTGTTTAACTTCTGCAAGAATGTGAAAAAGAGAAAATGGCTCTAAGGATGTCTTTTTCCTTCTTCTCTTTCTTTATTTTTGCAAAATAAACTGAATGTACCTACTTCAGCCATATTAATGGTATAAAATAATATGTATCATGTTAAATCTGAGCCCTCAAGGAGTTTAACAGAAGACACTACTACTGTGTTTTGTTTTTTTTCTGAGTGCCCAACAGACTAGAGGATCTGCACACAGCTTCGCTTATGAAACTTGAGTAGTTCATCAACCAAAAAACCAAAAATTTATTAATTTCAGTATTTATATATGCAGATATATTGTTTTCTGATGTTTGTACAAAGTAAGGGAACTTCTTGGGAAACCCTGAAGAAATTTATATTTAGATATTAGCTAAATTGATATCTTAAATACTTAAAAAATCATTTGGCTAGTAATTTCCCTCTTAGAATAAGACTGCTACAAGGCAAGAGAGCACTTGATGAATTACTATTTGTTGTGAAGTGATTTAATAAATGTTTAAATAATTCACTGCTACTGTCAATACATTTTCAAAGGAGGTGGTAGCCTGGAAGATTTTCGTGTCCTCTACCTCAAAACCAGAGCCCCAAACCCCTTTTCTGCTTCAGCTGTACAGCGATGTGTGATTTTTTATCCATGACCCAAAATTTCCATTTTGATTTGGCAGTGGCCAAAAATTGCAGCATGTTCAAAGTCAACCATCCAGAAACCCATAAAATGCATACATCAGATCCTCAAAGCCAGTGATTGTGCTACAGGTCTACTACTAATTTGCAGTATTTACTTGAATATATAAGCAGTCTGGGCATTAAAACATTTATTTGGATAAATGCACAGTAATGTTATTTCTGCAATAGCATGTCTTTTTATGTGCCACAAAAATGCCACAAAATTTGTTGACAAAAGTTTTAGCAGTAAGAAAATTTCTTTCTTGTAGGTTTACCATTAAGCTGTAATTTAATCATCTAGGTAAAGGAGTCTAAATATGTAGTTATTTCTACCTTGTACATCCATCTTGTCACTTTTGAATGTTAAAAAATTTTCAACAGAGGACAAGGGCTTAAATTATTTCTAAAATGAGAGGGAGATAGTAGTTAAACTTTAACACCTTTAAGTGAAGTTAACATGTTTAAGCTTTGTGCTTATGACTATTACAGAATACAATCAAAGGCTGAGAAATACTAAAAAAAAAAAATCTGAATTAACTTTTAAAAGAACTGAGAGAGATCAAAACCAGAGCTGTTTTGGGGGTCAGTCAGACTACCATGCTTACTATCTATTTTTTCTGTGGTGTTTAGATGGTGTTCCAAGCACATCTCCTCTCCACCACAATGGCAGCTCCTATGCAGACACTGTGTACTGCCTCAAAATTGTTTTTCTTCCTGGTGATATATCTTAGCTGAGCTGACTCTTCTGGAATGGCCTCACTTAACTCCTCTACCTCCGCATTTTTACTCTTTAAGCAGTCATGGCCACATGTCAGGCTGACGGAGCAGAGTGTGCCTGCCTTCCTGGCCTCCCTTCCAGTTCCCTACTGCTCCAGATCTCATGCCTGTTTCTCTCACCAGCCTCCTCTCTACCACAAGCTGGCCTGTTTGCAGCCCATGAGCATGCTGAACAACCCCTTGTTTGAGCAATATGATCTTCTCAGAATTGGTCTCCTCGGGGCTGCAAACACTGAAAAAAGAGTAGGTGGTTTTGCTGCTATCTGTATTAGCTTTACCTCTGCTTGCTGCTACACCTTGTCTCCTTCCCTCTCTTTTCTCCTCCATGCCTCTATCTCTGTCCCTTTGCCTTTCTTATTCACTTCCTTCCTCAGGTGGGAGTCTGGTCATGACTCTTCCTTCCAATTGGTCTCTCTATCCCACACAAGAGAGATCTCATCTGTGATTTGTCGGTCTGAGTACCTGAAACACAAGATTTGGGCAGTAAGGGTCTTTAGGTTCTTTTTCCCCTGCTAGGAATCAGACATGGACCTGTTTGCCTGGAAGGCAACTTTGAAATGACTGGGGGGTCTTTTCATTGCATATTCACAGGCATAGATTTAAGAATATTTCTAAAGCTGTAAGCTGTGCCTAGAAGCCTAGGCTTTGGGTGGCCAGATATTTTCAGTTTAAAGCATGATTTCAGCAGGCAGTTTTATAGCTCATACTCTTATGTTCAAATGCATTGTGTTGGGAGCAATAGGAAGTGTGGAGTTGTAAATTTTAAGGAGAAATAATATTCACATCAAAATTTAACACACCCTAAGGTGGGTTTATTTGTAAACGGGGCAAAATTAATCATCCTCCCCTTCTTTAAATCTTGCTCTATTTTATTATTCCTCTTCTCTATATTTTATTATGAAGAATAAGTGGCTTCATTTGAGGTACTAAAAACTTGTATTGAATCGTGAAAAGAAAAGAATTCATCATTGCTTGCCAGGATATATTGTTGCCAGGAAACAAGTCACATGCAAATACTTGATAGTCAGCACATATGAGATAAATGGTGATTTTTTTCAGACCATTTCAGAATTCTGTTTCTCCTAGAAGAGAACACGTATCTGTTCACTCCTTTCTTTTCTTGTGCTGGAGATGAGAGTTGAAGTTTCCTGCTTTTCCTCAGAGGAAATAATAGAATGAGGTTGGGGAACAGTATTAGGTTACAGTTGCAAGTGGAAGCAAGCTGGGGCAGGCCGTGCTGGGGCAGACTGTGATGGATGAAAAACAAGTGAGAATGAGTGAAAAACAGAGAAGCACCAGAATGGGAACAGAAGGAGAAATAAAGAAATATCCTCAGCAATCTGAAGAGAGTTAGAGCTAGAAAACACAGCCAACAATTTCCAGACCCCTAACAGTCCTTTTATTTTAAAATTTCAAATCAGATATGATAATCAGTCACTTCATAATGGTGATAAGTGCTATTTTGTTTTACCCTCCATCAAAGGCACTCTGACTCAAAGCATCAGAGCTGAGTAACAAGTTTACTCTTCTTAATGTTGCCCTGAACTTCAGTAAAACCTATAAAATTATCAGATCATGAGTGGGTTATCATGTTCTTTATTGTGAACCTCAGTATGTGCTTGCATTTCTCAGCTTTGCAATACCTGTTTTATTAGCACTTTTATATATAACATTGCTCTAAGAATTTTACATGTGAAGCGCACATACACAATAAAAAGCTTTTCTTTGTATTGTCTCAGGTTATGCACACACACAGAAAAACTTTCCTTGAGAGTAAGGTGTCCAAGCTTTTGCAAAATGCATCCAAAAGAAAACTAAAAAGAAATCCAAAGGAAACCTTTAGGTGGAAATATGGTGAAATCGGTACCAGATAAGTAGCTGATTTCATTATTTCTGAAGATTCATTCATGTTCATGTGTCAACTGGCATACATTTCTTAGCTGCAGATAACTTTAATAGGAAAAATTTGATTTTTAATGCCTATTGATAGAGAGGTTCGAATCACATTTAATTTGACGACTAAGCAAAATGATTAGGAGAGAAAAAGAACATTCCTGATCTGGGATATTTTTCAGATGAACTAAACTGGATTTGCAAATAACATGATATCCAGTATTGTGTCTATTCAAGAAGAATACAGCGGGAAAAATGCTCCTTGTTCTAAGATTAAAAAATGTATTTTGCTTTTCATAGGTTATGACTGTCATGCTCTATTTCCTGATGTAAACACACTTTTTCCCTCTTGATTTATAGTGAGATAAGCCAGCATGCTATGTTGGCAATTAAAACCTGAAATCACAGTACCATTTATTCTCAGTGTCTCGTGAATGTTCATTTTCTCTCTTGACATTTCTCCTATTTAATTATTTTCACAAATTTTGAAGTTGAAATTCAAAGCAAAAAAATATTAGTACACAACTCACTTAGGACCACAAGAATTTCAAAACTTTTGGCCAGTTCTTACAGTAATCTCTACTGAGATGACACGTGGATGTCAGAGATCAGATATACCTTGTGTTTAACCCACTGAAACTCTGCTGCCATTGTTCGTCATATACACTGCGTCTTCAAAGCATAAAAAATAGAAAGAGATTTGTTGAGTAATAGGAGTATTTTTCTTTTTTTTTTTTCAGTTTTCAAAGTTGTTTTTATGTTTATGATTTTCACAGAATTATTTAAAAAGAGGTATTTTTGGTTTGTATAACTTCAGACAGCTTGTAAGTATCATAAGAAAAAAAATTATCAACTCAAATCTTCTATGTGACAGCTGTGTTGGAATTAGTTGCATGAGGAAAGAATAAAAAAAACTTTATCAATAATGACAGAAATTGTTGACCTACTTGTGGAAGACTTTATGGTAGAGCTTAATGTTTATGGTTTTTAGTTGACCTTATGTACTCGATCTACTGAATTCAAAAGTCTTTCTTAAACAAGGGTTTTTGAAATATACCCCATGTTATACGATCTTAGGAAACTGTAATATATTTTTTGTTTATGGTTTATCATGAACTCTTCATATGAGAAGCAGAATTAAGTTGGATAAAAAATCACTCTTGAAAATATGAAAGCACGAGAAGAGCATTTAGAGAATAAAAATTACTAAGGAAGACAACCAGTGCTTTTTTCTATCTTTTATGAGATGAGATCCATCTGAGTATTGGGAAGGAGAATATGAACTAGAAATTCATTATAAAATGATAGACAAATTTTAGCATTTGGTACAGTGTTGACGAGACATAATATATATTCCAGAATTATCTACAAATGTCTCTAAAGCTTGTAAGAAAGATGGAGATAAACCTTTTAGCAGGGCCTGTTGTGACCATATAAGGTGTGATGGTTTTAAACTGAAGGAGGGTGGATTTAGGTTAGATAGGAAGAAACATTTTACAGTGAAGATGGCAAAACACGGGCACAGTGGTGGTAGATGCACCATCCCTGGAAATACTCAGGGTTGGGTTGGATGGGGCTCTGGGCGCCCTGATCTAGTGGAAGGTGTCCCTGCTTATTGCAAAAGGGGTTGGACTTAGATGATCTTGAAAAGGTCTCTTTCAATTGGAACTGTTCTACGATTTTAGGATTCTATAAAGCAGAGATAAGCGAGACCTCCCTCTGCAGAAACAACACCTTTCCTTGCTCCTGTTAGGTCTGAAGCTACTGAGGAGATACAGAATTCCATAGATGGATTGCTGCATACCTCAAGGCTTATTGCCATGATGTGAAATTCCAAGTCCATTCCTTCTCCCAGCTGTCAAGTAGATTAGGACTCCTCAGTATGGCATAATCCACTTCTGGTCATGAGCTGTGTAGTGTGTACCTCACACTGCTGGTCCTATGAGGACAAGAAAAAGAAGAAAAAAGGCAGCAATCACCCCTTCTTTTTAATCTTACCATTCCCTATTCAATTGGTGAATATTCCTCTTCTCCTGCACACTTTTACTCTACCCTGCTTGGCATGCATGGCAAAACCTTCAGGTAGAATAAAGGCTGCCTTTACTCTGCTGAGGCCTTTCTCTGGTCAAGTCCACCTCTGTATTTGAGTTTGACCTGCTGTCTCTGTAGGGAATGCTACACATGTAGGGCGAATGAATCAATGAACTATCAAAAGTCTGGCTCATACAAACTGTGTGAAAGTGAACGATCTTTGTAGAAAAAGCCTATGAAAGTCAAGTAAGCATGAATGTCTGTGTTCTACAGTTCTGAGCTCTCATATTTTTCATTTGTCCATTGCCATTGTTAAATAAAATATTTAACATACTGTAACAGCATATGTGATATTAAAAATTAATTGTGGCATTAACAAAGGAATTTCTAGAAAAAGCTTGAGAGAATAGCAAAAACTCTCCATGTTGTTTCAAAGTGAAGATTTCCCATGTAATTCTAAATTTCAGATGTGAGTATTTTACAGTTAAATGTTGCTTTATCAAAACAAAGGCCCTTATCCCTACTTTTCGCTGACTTTCCTTTACAGGTACTTTGGAATTGCATCTCTTCTTCAGAAAAGAAACTATGCATAGAGGTAAACACCCAGAACTGTGCATTCAGCAATTTCTTTTTGTTTTTTTCCAGTTTTATTTTGTATGTTTTGTTTTGGGTTTTTTAAAATTATTTTCTTTAGTAGAGCAAGAAATGGATTATTTTAGTACATCCTTAGAATTACACTTTGTTAGGAAGTCATTAGTTCTTTCAAAAATGTTTTTCTATTTCTAGACTGTCCTATGACTCTTTACATTATGTCCAAGCCCTTTATCATCTTCCTAGGGAAAAAAACAGAAGTATCTGCCAAAGATGTTTCAACCAATTCTACCAATAACATAATCATAACCTCACTGGGTAATGGAGGTTTGGAAAAGTGTCTGGACTCCCACAAGTGAGGTCAGCAAGGATGAAGTGTGGAGGTTGATGGAGGAAGTTTATAAAAGCTGTTGAGTCTTATCCTATGATTCCTACCATGTTCTGCCCTGCCTCTTGTCTTCCTAGAATAGCCAGGTGATTAGGACACTAACCCCTGGTGTTGAAACCCAAAATTCAATGAATACTTAATACAATTTATACAAAGTAGAGCTGCTCTAATAGTTGAGATTGAAAATGTTCCATCAAGAGTAATGGATAGCCTTGAGGGCTTACTGGGAAAAGGCTGAAGCTGAAATCTTAGTTCTAACTCCAGTGGAACAGAGCCTGAACACGGGTCTTCTCCTTGCAGGAGATGCCCCTTTTGCTATGCCTCTGGTTACTCTGATATGTATAATATAGTCTTCCTAGAACAAGAAGTCTATGCTTGCTGCAACACATGTGTTCTCTCCTGCATGTTTTGAGGTGAATGAATTGCCATTTTTCCAAAGAAAGGTTACAAATGGAAAACTTGGACACATTAAACTGGAAGACTACTCCGGATGAGAAAAATGCCATCATAAGAAAACTGCAGGGAAGACATCATATTCTTCTATCCTCTGTGTTTTCTACCTTTTCAATACTTGTATAATGGTGCAGCTGACTACCTGGTAGTAACCAATTTACCTACAAGGTAAATTGACGTTGCCTGTCTCAAGATATATTTCTTGATGTGATCTTTTTTTTTTTTTTTTTTAGTAGCCTTGTATATTCTCTAAGTTTTTTTTTTCTCTGACTTTGGTAATTTTCTTTCCCCTCTCTGAGGTGATCCATTTTTATTGCTTAGTTTAATTTCCTGCATTGTCTCTGATGTTATACCCCTCATTAGTTGCATGTCTTCTTGCTCTCCTTCTCCATCAGGAACGTTACTGCCTTTCAAACATAAGACTTTTCTTTTCACAAGGAATCTCATTTTTAATGCATAATTAGTGAGACTTCTGATATTTGTCTTTTTACTCCTGGTTATAAAGGAGCTCAGAAATGAAAACAATCCAAAAAAAGTATACTGGTAAAGGCTGTGACACTCAAAACTTAGTTCAACAATCTTCTAATGTGTCGGGGACATTTTTTCTGACTTCATAAAATGGAATTCCTACCATCTTGAAATCTTCAGTTCATTGGGCTCTTTGTTTTGCAAAGTTCTTTGCAGAAAGATTTTAAATCATGCCAATAGCCTGAAAGTAATTGCTTTCTGGGAGCATCAGTTCTATTTAACTCATGTACTTTTGATACTTCCCACATGCTACTGGTGAAGGGCAGAAATAGATAATCATTTTCACAGACATACTGGAAAACACTGTGGGAGCATCTTTGTATATTTTAACAGCCCAAATTTCATTATTAATGCTGAGAATTCTGTCACTTTTTGTATGAAATTTTATGTGGATCACGTTTTTGCCATGATTGACAGAAGATTCTTGCCTGGAACCAGCTGTTTGCTTACTGTGCACCATAGAAAAACATCTGAGATGGGCCTTGGCTATCACATTTTCATTTGATGTGCACTCGCATATACATGTGCACATTACACAAAGAACAGAAGAGCTCACAGCAGCCCCAAAACGGCATCTGTTCTTTATAGCAAGATAAAGAAACTGCAGAAGGTTTGTTGAAACTTGCTGATGCTTGTTGTCACTTAGCAGGAAGTGTTTAGGAGTTTGTGAAGAACAAAATTACAATTTGTCAAATGTTGCAAACCTCCAAGTGATTGCATATTATTTGATTACACTGTTGCTATAAATAGGATTTCACTCTGAAGGATTACAAAACGACCAACTTTCTGTTCAGTGAAATATTAGAATTTTAGACTCTTCTCTCCCTTATATTTTTCCTTTATATTTTTTCAGAATATAGAGGGTGAAGTTGCCATTGATAGTATCCTACAGTATACTTTTGCCAGCACACATTAACATGTGAATGGACATTACTTAGTCTTCTCTAGGATGACACGACAAACCTTGCACTATGATGAGATGATTTTCAAATATGGTGTTAGAATATTCCATACTGGCTAGCAGTGCCTCACCTTCTAGGTCTCCCTGAAGTGATGAAAAATGTCAAAATGTGACGCTTGTATCTAAGGTCATTTGGTTCAATGGGAATAATTTAAAGTTTTGGAATCTTTTTCCATTTGGGCCAACATAATAATCCATGAAAATCTCAATATGTCATCTTCACCTGTAGAGCCACGGAATAAGACAAATATTTCTCTTATGGCTACAGCTGCAAATAAGGAACGTCTGTGAGAGCTGGCAGGGCTTTTGGCTTTAGGAAAAACTTCATGTGTCTCCAAGTACATCTGGGAAGGAAGATCTGCAAGTAAAGAATGAATGGGTCATTACATATCTTTGGTAAAGACGTCTTCCATATATGCATAAACAAAGTTAATTCAGCTACTAAAGAGGATGTGAATCCCTTTAAGAGTAGAAAATGGAGACAACAGTATTTTCCAGAGCTAAACACACACATACAGGCTACAGACACCATCAAGAGCTGTGAGCTGGGTTTATAAGCTTGGTGGAAAGACAGTGTTGTACTGGACACCTGAACAAGAGATTATCTGCAAGGGATTCCCTTATCTACTCTCCTGCCAGTAGTTGAGCTGTCAGAAAGGTCAAGATACAGCTAAAGTTGGAGGTGTGGCCAAAAGGTACTCCTTACGAATGATTGCAGAGATCTGTTGTTGAAAAATGGATTATCACAGGTGAATTTTCAAGTGCTGGCAATTACAACAGACCACTTGAGATGCAGATCAGGTACGGACTCTTCTCCTAACTGTTGCATCAGTTTCTACAAATGGGAATACACACTAGTGATGGCTTTTAACCTCTGGGCTGAGTGATAAGGCAGCTCACCAAGGCATGTGACCTGCAGCATGCCTTTTGCCAAGGCAGTGTGAATGGGAGGGCTGCAATCTTCTAAGTGCTTTTTCTAAAACTACCCTTGGTTTCTCTGAGCCATTCACCATAACACTCATAACAACCTGCTGTAATTCGGTTTTTTTACCTTAGAAACGAGTGGGCTGGATGGAGGCGAAAACTGTCACTGCATTACTGACTAGCTGAGTCTACCTTCAATTGAGCTTTTGTCAGAAATGGAATAAAGGTAATCAAAAGCTTTTATTTTCTGGAGGATGAAAAACACGCTCTCAGGACAAGATGAATGATTAGAAAACCTTCTTCTACCTCTTTAACTTCTCAGAGTTTTCAGGTGATTCTTCATTACAAAACCACTTTGGATCAAGCATGTAAATTAAGTTCATCAGCATCTTACTCCAGTTTGAAAAACAGAAAGTGAGTAAGTTACTCAATGCCACTTTTATTTCCTATTGTCTGTAGAAATGGCTGAAACTTCCAGAGTAACTCAGGAAAAGTTGTGTAGAGCTCTTTGTGAAGAACTACCTGCTTTCTGCAGAAAAGCAGTCATAGAGAAGTAGAGAGAACACTGATGTGTACAAGACTTTCCTTTCTCCTTTGCAATCTAGACAGGCTCAGGAAAGAGTCAGAGACCATATAGAGAAAAGGAGAAACGGGGTAACAAGACATACACGAAGCAAAGATATAAAAAGGATTGGCAAAAGAAAAAGTACATTATTTATTTATTGTTTATTTAGATTTGGTTAAAATCTTAGTGTTTGAATTTTCAATTTCCTCTTAAGGTCAGAAAATTTCAGAAGAAACACATTAAGTGGGAGCTCTAAATAATTAAAATAATGGGAAACTATACACCTGCCTTGCATAGACAAATAGGTGTAGGGCCAGTTTGGGCTTTAGTAGCTCCCTAGTGTCAGACAGCAGTATATTCTCTGATGTAATAAAGGATTTTCCTGTCACTGTTAAAGAAAACCTTTTAAAGCTGCTATTTCAAGTTTGCTGATTGCATTAAATTTTGGAACATGCTTTCTGAATACCAAAGGTTATTTCTGAAAATACACATTTACTTACATTGCACTGGATCGTATGTTTCTATAGGGCATTAAGTTTTAACCTTGCTCTGTGACATGCTTTCTGGTGTCAGCACTTACCTTCTCCCAAGAAGCTGTTGCAGTTCATAACCAAAGTAAAAGCAGAAGTATGGTTGAACATTTTACATGCCTGTGGAAAAAACTCTTTGCCTCCAGGCAAGGATATATGTCATTGAGTTTGAAAGTGTGGTAAACCAAATAGAAAATGAAGGAAAGCGAGTGCCCAGACCTGAGCCATGTCAACATAAACCATTTTTGACTAAATCCTGACTGGGCAATCCTCAAGCCAATGTAAACCAATTTAAAGTTGCCATAAACTTGTCCTTTGTCAATGAGCTAAACCAAGATGAGACATATCATGAAGGTAAAGGAATTGGAGCAAAAAGTGAGTCAAGTCTGTATGATAGCAGGGATATTTTCAATTCGGAATTCATTTTCCTGTGAGCATATACTGCTTGAACTGTTCCTGAAATTCAGACTGCCAAACTTTGCTTTACAGCTGAGATTGTGCCAAGGGAGCTAGACCAAGAGCTATATGGAAGTTCAGGAAATTCACACATTTTAACGTAATATGTGTATTTGTTTTTTTTCTTTACAGCACTGGAAATTGAGTTACTGCAAGACAAGTAAGGTAACGCAATCATAAGGACTGTGTAAAGGATATGGCTTAGAAAAGATATGCAAATCATTGTCCTTTTATTTCTTTCCGATCTGTCTTCTTAATGACTGAAGTACAATCAGTGGCTTTTGATAACCTGATTAGAAATAAGATAGATGCAGCATACAGTACTTGCATTTTGAGTTTGCTAGTAGTTTTATTTAGCTCATTATTCTTACTAACTGAATGTTGTTACATGCACTGTGTGCAAGTTTTACATCTGTATTTGGACATGTTTGTAAAAATTGAGTGCACTTAAATATAAACTTCTCATTGTTGTCAAGAATTACCGTACAGGTTTTGCAGGAAGTAGACTAACTCTATCCTAGAACATAAAATTTTTAAGTTAAAAGTAATTGAAATTGGAAGACTTGCTTAGAAACACAGAAGTCTCAGACTGAGAGTAATTTTTGTTCCCACTGTGTTGTCTATAAACTTCAAGTTTTGTCAGTTAATAATTTTTTTTTAATAAATCTTCTAATTAAAAAACTGTGAAGATGATATTACAATGTGTTATGTGTTTATTTGTCACAAATGGTGCTATTTTGTCTTGAAGATTCAGTCAAAACCTTCAACTAATTAATATTAGAAAAATATATCTGGATGATTCAGAAACTTGTTCCGTGGCATAACGGTCAATATTAAACTCTTATTTAAAAAAAGGAAATTAAGTATACCATAAAAATAGGACTAATGTCTGTTTACCTATAATAGTTTAGAACTATGCTATTATTTTGCACTCTTGTCTGATACATCAAAAATACTTTTCTGTGGCAGTTCAGGACATAGTTTAGTGGTAGTTTGGCAGTTTGATGGGTAAAAAAAAATAAACAGGATTTTTTAAAGCAAATATTGAGAGTAAGACTACATCCAAGCCCGCAACTCCCATTAACCTCAGTTCTGTTGTGGACTGAGGGCAGGGTAGTGCCTAACCTCCTACTGTCATCGTGGAACGGTGGTGGTGGTAGGTGCTGGTTCAGTCAAGGGCCTTCCAGCATTTCCTATGGAATTATACCTGGTCTATAAAACACACTCCACCGCAGGTTGATGTACTGCCTACCTCCTGAGTAGTCATTATTATCACTTGAATGATCAGCTGATAGTGGAGATATATGTTTTATGTTTGTAATGGCTCTGAAAGAAACAGGTTTATGGAAACTACACCACAACTGCAGAGAGTGGCAGGCACTCTGTGGGAGTACCTGAACGATCCCCAAGATTCTTGGGGGCTGTTATTATGCATGAAGAATATTAACAGGCTTCATACGAGGAGGTCTGTTATAATCACCTTCACTAACCAAAGAAAAATCAAAGATGCAAAATCTGAACCCTATCTCATCTAGACAGTGGTAGGCACAATTCAGGGTTGTTGTTTTTTTTTTTCACATTTGCTAAAGGTTGGTTAATTTTGGCACAACATTATAGAGCCTTTTTTGACTCTTATCAGCTGTGTTCATAGGCTTTTTCTAGGCATTTACGAGAGTTGTGCACAGCATGGGTGAGCTAAGGACAGAGGAACAAACCCTAACGCTGAGTTTCCTGGCTGCTCTTAAAGCACTAGTGTTCTTTTAACATCCTTTTCTACTTCATGAGCATGCAGCCACAGACAGACATATAAATATGTCTGTCTTTGATAAATTAAAATCCTAACAGGTGTGTGAACCCTTGCCAAGATAGTTACGAGCTGGTCAGCATATATTGCTTGCACTTGGAAATGGTGCATTAGAGAACACTCAACCATTTCACTGCTTTATAAATAGATGGATTTGGCATTTCTGCAATCATCTGCAGAGGGTAAGAAAGTAATAAATGGAGAAAATTAAGCATAGATCATGTTTCAGAATCTTCTAGATGAAACTAGTTGATCCCTCAGCATGTTCATTCCTGTCATTATCTTTTCTGATCTTTTGTGTCATTTTGGTTCAATAACAGCAGCAGGGATAAAAGATGTTCTAGTGCTGTGGGTGCTAGCCCAAGACCTCAGAGACCCCAGATCAGTTTCCCTTTCTGCCATAGACTTTGTAAGTGACCTTGGACAAGTTTCTTTGGTTGACATCCAAAAAACCACTTAAGAACCTAAAGCATAACTCAAGCTTAATTTAGGCATCCTTGTTAAGGGAAGTGCTCTGTGAGAACTCAGCCAGCCTAGGTGCCTGAGAGGACATGTACGTCGGCTTTGTCTAAGAAAGAAAAGATAGAAAAAGATCATTTAAATGTATTCAAAAGCACCACGGTCCTCAGATGAGTTGAGAATAGAAGTAGGTTCATTTGGAGTCTACTCAGAAACGACATGTTCAGTTATGTCTCTAAAAATTCTGATCTGCTAGGTGTCTTCTGAGTGCCTGCCATGTGCAGACAGCATTGAGTTCAGCACAAATGTGGTAGTTTTGGCAACATGAATGTGTATATTTTACAAGCTTGAAAGAAGAACGACCTGTCATCCATCACTTGTACATTGTTCCAGTGGATATAGTGCTTTAATTGGAAGGAAATGGTCCATGCACGCTTTTGGCTACTAAAAATGAAACATTGTGCCTTGTAGTTTTCCTTTCCCCTGTTCTTCCCTTTATTTTCTAACAGGGACTATTTTGAATTTTTCGGTTCACGAATAGCCAAGGGTCTTAGGATCACACAAGTGAGACTAGTGGTTTCTCCCTACTGGATTACATTGCAGAATCACTTTCTTCCCTGCCTTGTATGGTCCTTTCAGTATGCGACATTTAAAATTTACGATCTCTTACTGTGGTCTGCGCTGGGAAAAGAGTATATAACTGCTGTCTTTATTGTGAAAGCTGTGTTGTTGTGCAGAAAGGACAGTCAAGGTTCAGAAAAGGAGAAATTGCACTTATGTATGGATAAGACACACAAACCTGTGGTTAGAAGGTAGAATTCTTGGTTCTGCTTTCTGTTTCCACAAAAAAATATTTATTTCTTTCACCCAACGACTGCAGTTCAGCATGGGGAAAGGGTCCCTCAGTAGCAACGAATTTATCACAATTCTTTTTAGGTTAGACACAGTTCTTGTTAGTACTTCTGGTTCTACTTCTCTACTCTTCTCTGATGTGAACTCTGGCAATAGAGTTCATATTTAAGCTATGTGTATTGCTCATTAGTGTACCAGAGCCCTCACTTCTTCTCTCTCAAGACCACAGACTGTATTTGCTATGTTTAGCCAGATCTTGTTTCACCTGGCTACCTTTTTCTGGTAGGTCATCCTACACAATGTTCTTTTCCTCTTTTCCTTTACTGTTGCTTTGGTAATTAAGAAATTTTTAGAAATCTGAGACATGAGTTTAAATTCTTCAGATTTAGGAGGGCTTAAAGTCTAGACCTTGCTCTTTCCAGGAAGTTGTGCTCTAAATATTTGCCTGCAACCATCTCATTGTGTCCTCTTCTACCGTTTTAAAAATACCTTGTTCTGTACCTGAGTATTTGCTTCACGTGTCCTAGTCTAGCCACAGGTTTGCAGGTCTGATCCTGCAGAGACATCAGACTCACAGATATCTTTAAGTAGAGCAGGCAGGATTTGAGGAAACTTTGAACTACAGTGTTCTGTGCCTGTGAATCCTGTTTTTAAAGATAGTTCTGTCTTTCATGTCAAAAGCCTGATTCCGGGCTCTGTATATTAGGGCCGGGTACTGAGTTATGTTTATATTCCTCTGTCTCGGAGATTTTGTTTTGTAAAACGAGAATGGGATAAGTTGCACTAACAATAACAGTGTGACTGCCTTTTGAGATAGGACAGTGCAATTTAAGCACTATATGCTCTTTGGACACCACAGTAGCAGGGACCACGTAAAAAGGAAGAATTGTCCATTCAAATTGAAAGAGCTGAATTTAGCTTACACTGTAAAACAAAAGCCCATTCTTTCTCCTTCCAAGCATTTCTTGGTCTAATATGGGATAAATAGAAATCAATCTAATTCCAGTGTACAGAAAATTGTCTGTTTACTGCATGAGCCTTGTAAGTGATCTCAAAATAATGAACAGGTCTAAACAGATATTTCAAAAGCTCTTCTTTCTGACCACTATGTTTTCTTAAGTCCCTGGTCTCCCTGATAATACCATTTTTCTATCATGTGGAGTGCTTCTCTAGATACATTTATGTCGTAGTCATTGCCACTTGTATTCAGAGAATTGAATGAGCACTGAACTCACAGTCAGGTACCTGCAGCAGTATGGGACTGAGCGTGAGTTTCAATATCTGTGGGCTTATAAAGCTTTCTGACTGCACTTTTTGGGTGGCCTTGAACTCCAGTTTGCTGAGATGCATTTATAATAAACTCCTGAGGCATATTTGTCTATTTTTGCTTAGCCACTGTGGTTGCTTCAGACTATTAATACCATTTGATGTGGGTCTCTCGTCAAGCAGGATTTTGGGTGGTCTCTTCCAGAATTAGAACAAAAAGAAAAGTAATCTTTTTTCTTTCTTTTTTTTTTTTCCCTACACACTGAGTAATAAAGAGAGCTTTTTAGACCAAAATTGTAGATATAAAACATATCACACATTTTAATAACACACTTGCTCATAATGGCATAACTTATACATGCAGATAGACTTTGAAATTATACTGGACAAAAGAACAGAAAGCAATCTTTGGAGAACAGGGCTGTACAGGCAGACCGGCAGGAATGGCTCATATAATACACATTTTCCATTTGTAATGTCCATGAATCACAATTCCAATCCACATATCTTAAACAACAGTACTTCTGAACAACTTGGCAAATGTATGCTCAAAGTGAAATACATTTCATTATGAACATCACTGGATTAAGGTGATTTCAAGATTAATTCACATGAGAGAACAGAAAATAATTTCCTTACAAATTGTATTCTAGCCAAAACACAATGGTCTTGCATCAAGATAACAAAAGTTATCAGTCTTATGGGAATTTTGGAATGACTGTTGGTATATGCGGAACACTTTTTCTGTTCCTTTTTCTTTTTTTAGAAATTCTTTTTATATGAAAATGTGTATAAAATATTTTACTCTATTCTTGGTGCATCATTTATTTTGATTTGAAGATAAATACCCTCAAATAATCATATAAATATTAGACAACTTATTTCTCAAAGTTTTTGATCCATAATTTATCTATAATATTACAGAAAACATGAATTTTTTGTAGCTAAAAAAGGGTTGGGCACAATGTCTAGAACTTCTAACCTATATGTGAACAACTGCAGAATAGATATCAGACTCAGTGAACTTTGTTTCTGCGTCTTTATACTCAATGGAGGGAGAAGCGTATTTGCAGTGTACTTGGAGCATCTGACCAATTTTAATACCCGTACAACTAAAGAGCTGCTGTCTAAAATTCGCTCTTTCTTTCAGTGGAGGCTGCAAAAGCTGCTCAGGCAACTGGCCAGAAGCAATATGCAAAATCAGGTAAGATGGGACCCGTTCTTTTCGCAAACCTTGGTGCTTTTGTGGAAGACTTGCAGCTCACGAACTTATGAAATGGAAAGGCTTTATATGCTAAGTGTTCTCTGAAGCAAGTAGAAGCCCTAAGTGATGAGGGTGCGTGCCATAATGACACCACAGTCATAAGGTTGTGCCTTAAAGATACAGTTTCTTCTGTAGCTTCCTCTATGGTAATCTCAGTTTATATTACAGATGAGATTAACTCTTGCTGTGGAATAGAGATCTGGAATAGATCTTCAACTGGTGCAAACCATGGTGAGGCTCCATTTGAAAGTGTTGGAGTGATGGTACTTACCTTGGCTGAGGGTATGTTCCATCTGTTGTTGTTTAACTGTAGACAGAATGACATCTCTTTGTTTGACAGCTACCAGAGAGATAATCATAGCAGGCATATCTCTCTTTGGAGATGGAACTGTGCCCAGGTTATCAGTATTCAGATATATCATCAGATTAACTTTGAACTTGGAAGCTTGGAGTTGTATTCTGTAGATTTTCTTTTTCCCAGTACTATACAAGTTGGTTTTTTTTTTTTTTTTCTTCCAAAACTTTAAAATAGATTAATTTGTTTTGAGGTAATTTCATCCTTGAACTTTCTGATTCCTGCTTTCAATAATTCACATTTAAAACAAAGTGAATCATTAGTCTGATCTCAGCTGTGTTGAGATATGTTACTTTTTTTAGCAGCGATTGCAATTATTTCTGTTGTGTGGTCACAATGGTTCAGTCCTGTGCTCCAAATTATTGATCCAATTGGGCCACAGTTCCTCTCCAAGTTTTCAAAATCGTTTTTTAGTTTCATATGCAGATATTCTACTGCCAGCAAAGACTTTTCAAGGCTCCTGGCATTTATTTTAAGTGATTCCATAGCAGGGCAGAATTGTAAACTATTGCTCTCTCTCTGTACCTGCAACATAACAGGCTGTTATCCTGCACAGGCAAAGTCAGAATACATTTTTAATTTTGCTTCTTGAGATGCAGAGTTTTGAGAATTTAAACAGAAAATGTGGTAGAGGTAATTTCCAGTCCCTCTGATCTATATCTATATATCTATGCCTATATCATCTATAGATACACACACATACACAAAAACTATCAACCAACCAATCAAAAAAAAAGAAGAGTTGTTTCAAGGGTCTTACTTTCCTCATCTCTTGGGCAAAGCTTGCCAGTCTTTCTGCTCCTTTGTACTTTATTATTGGCTAACTGGCCTGAACAGACAAAGGATGTCTAAGTTGAACAAGCTCACATGTTTCAAGAGACCTCATTCTCATGGCCCCTATGTGCCCTCCTTTAGCCTGAATCCATCACAATCAAAAAATGTAGTTCTGATGACAAGGACTATCGTCTGGGCAAGTAAAAAGATGAGATTTTATCCGGTTCATACAACACATGGTTATGAATGGATGATGTAGGTTTAAATAGGCCCCTGCCTTTTGCCCAGGCCTCTGGCAGCAGGCAGTAGCTCTACTGAGGTGGCCAGCAACACAAGACCCACTCTCATTTGCAAGTTCTTTAATAACGGCTGATTCAGTCCATCACAGAATGAATTATGTATTTAATAGACACAAAATTAACAGACATAAGACTTAAAACAGACTTTTACTACACAGGAATAAGACAAAAAGAGGACAAATACTATCATACACGCAGGGTTAAAGGTACCATTAATTTTACAGCTAGTGAAGAAACAGCATAGATTAGAATCCGATGTTTCTTACCACCAAAGTTGTGAAAGGGCACACCTCAAAATCTTTTCCCTCAATTTCCAGAAAAGTAACCATGAAGTCACATCCAAGCTTCGGGAGAAATCGTCTCTCATATTCCCAAGGAGTGTGTAAGAGCCTCCTGCCTCCGTGATAAACTGCAGAACTTTTACAGTGTAACATAGGCCTTTTGGTCACCCGTGCTTTTTTATCTCTTCCCACACCTGTTAAGGTGACAGACCTTTTGGAGCCAGCAGATGATACCAGCTGGGCCTTGCCCGCCCGGGTTATCTCTCCTATCCACACCATCCACCTGTGGTAGGGAGACACGTGATATACCCTGCCACATCCGTATATATTTCGAGTTGGCATGGCACTTAAAAGACAAATTAAAAAACTCCCTTGTGATAAAATAGTAAGATACAGTATTGTGAGGGTAGGAATAATACACATGTAATTTTTTTTCCTTTGTTAATATTTAATCTGGTTCCCTTTTAGGCAGTATTACAGTTAAAAAAATAAGGACCTAGTACAGAAAAATTAAAGAGATATTAAGAATGTCATATATTCACATTTTTTTCTAAAAAAATGTGGACAATTTTTCCTGATTTCTGAACTAGCATTTTTGATGTGAATAATTTCAAACACTGACATTTGACACCCGATCCCCGTGGTTTAGCCTGGTGCAAGGACTGGTTGCAAGTCCTGATTTTCTGTTTAGAACCTTCTCATTTGGAAGAAGATCTGTCTCAGCGTCAGGGTTAGATCTGCACTTTGAGCTTGGAAAATTGATTAGAAATGAGGTCCTGCCCCTCCTGTGACGTCCACAGAAATTTCATGAAGAAGATATGAACTCACTTTTTGTCTTTTCAGAATACATGGAGGTTTGGGGTTCTGAGAATACAACTCTAATTCATCTGAGAATTTTTGAAAATGCATTTTTTTTTCTTCTTTGTGTTGTCATTTTGGTACAATTGCTGGCAGCTAAAGGAACCATATTTCTTCATATTTTAGATTGTCAGTGCTTGGGGTTTTTTGATTGATTGTAAAAACTGTGGAGATTTTTAGAGAAATGGATCTAATCACTGCCTGAAACTCACTTTTCAACTTCAGAGAAAAATATTCTTGATGAATTTCTAATTAAAACATAAAAAATCAGTTTTCAAAGAACTTTGAAAAAAAGAAGACACAAGCAATTTGCCTGTGAAAGCAAAAACACAAAATGGGAAAGTAATTTAAGGCTTGAAAACCAAGAGGAAGGATAGCATCCCTGTGGAAAATAAGCAGCTGTTGCCATTTCTTTCATTCTTTGTTCCTGATAGACGAGAGGATGAAACACTGTTGGGTGAAAAAAGTAAAAAATTAGGGTCTGAAGATACAGAATAAATCCACAATGCCATGCAGAGGTACACAAACCTTTGATAGGCTCATATGCCCACCTTTTAGTGTTAGTGTCAGGTCTCTCTGGCTATGCCTGTTTCTGCAGAACAAATTTTACTTGAAAAGTGGAATCACAATATGCAAGGGAGCCTAGTAAAAAATACCCCAAACTCAATTCCATTGCAGCTCTTCTTCTCTGTCCCCTGTTTCCAGGACAGCTAGGGAGATAATAGAAAGTTTTTTGAGTTTGGATTGCTATGGCCACGAAGCTGGGATTTTACCAGGGCTCATTAAAGGTGGCCGATGCACCAGTTCTCCATCCATAACACATCCTTTCCTCACAGAGTTTTCTATCAGGACCTAAACCGTGTAATCACCAACAACAGTCAGTTAAAATCTCAACCCCAGCATTCACTAAATTGATTGTCATGGTCAAATAGATAATCAGGGGTGTTTTGTGTTGGGTTTTTTTTAATTTGTGTGCTTCTAATTTGAATTTACTCTTTCACTTCAGTGCCTAAAATCATTATTGAACTTTCTTTAACCTGATGAAAAAATCATGCTCTTTCTCTAAGAAACAAACCAACCAAAAGGCTTATCTATTTATTTATAACTTTTCCATTTGCAAGACTTTTTTGCAACATGGCCAACTGCTATCCTGAAATGATTGTAGGAAATAATTATAATTCTGTTAAATGAGACTGATTAATCTTGACTTTCTTTTCACGAATTTTTCTATAGTTAGATAACGGACTTTGGAAACCAAGCATCTCAGAGAAGAGCTGCTACAGGCTAATTCATAATACAATACGTTTTATATCATTTGGCTGTTGATTTAAATATTAAGATTGAATTTTCTCTGTTTTTTTCATGTCTTGCAGCAAACATTAGAATTCATGTGACATATGTGGAAGAAAATTCAAGATGATCAGCAAGAAGAAGTACTTGCTCTTACTTATCTCCTTCCCTTTGTTTCGATAGAGGAAAAATGTGGCCTGTAGCTATACCACCACTCTTCTCACGCTGCAAAGATTATGGGAAACCTCCAAGATTGTGTTTGAACCATGAGCTGGAGATGGCTGCAAGATTGCTCATAAACTTTCTTCATTTCCCTTCATGTGCAGAGCTTCAGCTTGCAAATGCAATGTGCTGTGGCTGACAAACACGCTTCCAAACCTTGATCGGCAGCCAGGCAGGACTGGGAGCTGCACACCCCTAGATATGTTTGCCTGGTTGTTCGTGGCCTATTCACAACCCATACTCTTATTTTGATGGGGGCAAGATATTTTTATATTCTATCTAGGGACTGCTCTCTTTATCGTCTTGATGGACTCTCTCTGACAGGTTTTTGCAAATACAGCATTTTGACGTTGTCATTGTATCACCAATGACCAATTGAGTTGATTCAGTACATTTTTTTAGAAGTTCTCTATGAGAAGCAGAGGGAATGCTGTGTGACCTTTTTTTCTGCCATTCATTCAAGAAAAAATACAGTTTCCTGGAAATATATAATAAATTATTAAAATGGAGTAGTTAAATGTCTCTTCCAGTCTTTTGATGTACCACGTAGATCTTTGTCTAATAGTGACACACATTCATCTTGCTGATACAAGCTAAGATTTTAGCTCTGTCAGACTGTCCTAAATAGAGCTAGAAGGTTTTTATTTATATAGCATCTGAATCAGTTCAGCTTTTTGTTTTACTTGGATCAGGGATACTAATTATTTTAAACACCATGATTCATGTCTGGACTTTTAAAAATTATATTCTCAGGCTTCAAGTGTCCTTTTCCTTTTTTTTTCCCCCACAGTTTATTTTCCTTTGTTTTACCAGAAAAAAAGTACAGAGTATAGTTTTGTTAACGCCATATAGCTATGAAATCTAGTTAGAGATACAGCAGCCATCTTTTCTTATTAAAAGTATAAAGCATACATGGAAGAGCACCTTTTCGAGTAATGACATTTGATTTTGTCAAGAAGTTGTAATTTCTCTCTTAGCACCACAATCAACAGCTTAGTTATCGAAAAAAAAAAGAGACAGAAAACAGCTTATAATTAGTATACATCTATTTTAATGAGCTTTCAGTACATACTGGACACCCCCAAAACGTAGAATAGTAGTTCTGCTCCACGACTGTATCAAAAGAATGCAGCAGCCTTTCTTCATTCTCTGTTCAGGTCTAAACCTGGCTTGTATTTTTGATACTCCTCTGGAGAGTAGAGTAAAGGAGAAGTAATTATCCTTTGTCACCATCCATGATGATTCTGTATCATGACTAATATTTGATTTAAATTCAGCTGACAACGCCGGTGTGTCTGGCTGGGGACACCACATAATTACCAGGCGATAGCTATTGCTGGACACTCAATGGATTATATAGAAGCAAACTAAGAACAAAACACTCCAGTCTTTGCAAATCTTTCAAAGTGCCGTGCTCTCAGAGCAAGTCATAATATCATCCTAATTTCTCACACCTGTCCTTCCCATCTTATTTAATACTAATGACATGACAATTCATGTCATGAATTAATTGTTCAAGGGTTCTTCTTCTAGTTACTTCCACATGTTGCATCATCAGCAATATCTGCAAACTGTCTTGCTGTTCTCAACAGATGAAATATTGAGTACAAGGAAAACACTGACTATTAATCAGATAGAGAATTTTTTTTTTATTTTGTCTTTTTTAAAAGGAATGAAAGATTTGGAAGAATAAAAATACATGCTAATTATGGTGAGACAAGGGTTGCTGAAAGAGAAATATAAATGCTCATCACTCTTACTCATGCATTTGTTGAAACTAGTTTTGCAGTAGCCTCTGTCTTTTTAAGAGGTGAAACCATAGTGGATATGGACTTTTTGATCTGTGCATACTTCATAGTACTCATCAGGCAGAATCCTTCAAATTCGTACCTGAAAGACTGAGTCTGTGCAATCCACTAGAGAACACAGCAGCCTTTGGAAGTCAATCACTGAAAGTATCTGAAGCCAGTGTGCAAATTCCCTCCATGGCATTTTTGCCAGATGATATCAGAGGAGCAGAAAAGTGGTTTCCAGTCACCATCTCCACCTCTTTGCAGCCTTCTGTTAACTGCATCTTCACTAAATTTGACCTGAGATGCTTTCTACTTTATTGCTTTGTGGCTGAATATAAAAGTTGTTATTTTCAGGACAAGTTGTTTGAGACCCTCTAATTTTCCAGAAGAGAAAAAAAAGTCTACAGACCTGCTGAAGTGTACTTGGAGCAGCGCAGTGGTGTGGGGAACTTTAAATATACTCATCCTGCTCCACATTAATCCCTGTTGAATGACTTGGAAAGATCCAGTAAGTGAAGCAACTGCTTTAAAGGACAGGACGCCATAAATAAAGTTGTTATCTTTTTTTAAAAAATCAGCTAGAATATCACCAGGAGCTGATTTTGGTGACAAAACGTCATTTTAAGCTGTACTTTAAAATACAGAAAAGATAATGGTATGTTCAGAAAGTGGGAAGATGTCTTTCATTATTCAAAGACTTTAAGATTATGAAGTAAGAATGGTGACTTTTTTGCACAGTTGTTTTCTCATTGTCTTTAGGATGCCAGCAACAAAAGTAAAGACGAGTGCAGGTGTACTGCCATTGGTGTCTTTCTTGTTCATGTCTACTGCATCTATTGTGCCTGATACATCCAGGGCTATGATCTTTATCTCTAAAATCTGCCTTTATAAATTGTGAATAGCATTGTACCAGTTCAGTTGTTGGAGCCCAAACTTGGGAAATTATTCAGGTTTATATCCAGTTTTTGGGTTTATATTGTCGGCTGTTGTTTTTTAACTATTTTTTCCAGACTCAGCTCTGACTGAGTGCATCACTGAGTGTGTAAAGGTGTGGAGGAGGTACGGTGCACATTACAGGAAGTAAAAATATCAGTGGTTTGGGCAGATTATCTATCCTTCTATGGAAATCTATGCGCTTCTGGGAAAAAGAAGTCTAAAAATAATTCTGAGGCTTGGTCATGAACACGTGCAATTTCCCCTACTTGCTCTAGTGGTTGCCTGGTTTAGTTAAGGCCTACACCTTTCTCCCTGGGCTGTAGATTTTAGACAACGTTCATTGCATAAACCGAGATTTCAGACCAACTTTCCCTGCATTGATCTTTCATTTTTGAAGCTCTGCTGTTAAATTAACTGCTGACAATGTCACATAGAATTGGGGTGAAGATTAATATATTCTACAAGGATCAAATTTTCTCATTTTTCAGACTGGAATACTCATGCAGTACTAAGAACCCCCTTGGCAGAGCCACCCCTGAGTTAATGGCATAGCACAGAATGACAGCTTAGTTCTAAAATCCTTTCTATTTCTTTTTTTTATCTTTTTTTTTTTTTTCCTAGTTGGAGCTTTATATAGTAGTTGGCATAGTAATATATCACAAGCTTGGGACCAAAAAGCTTTTCTCTTATTCAGGAAGCTCTAAACCTTTTTAACAATTTCTGCTTGAAATGTTCGTTGATATCTGCACGAGTTTTCTTTCGCATTTCTGCCTTGCTGCTTCTTGTAATTTCCCCTTATGTCACACCCTGTCAGTGTGATGACAGGCCTCTGTGCTCAAAGCATCAACCAACACCTGATACACACAGATCTGGGAAAATCCCTCAAACAGCAGCTGCAAGCCTTGACCTAAACCAAGGCTGTCAGAACGAAACCATCGGGAGCCCTGTACTGGAGGCACTTTTCCTTCAAGCCATTCACATATCAAACCATTCTTTACGAGAGGAGGGAGAAAGGAATTTCTTAGCTTTATTTTTTGCCTCATGATGATCTGTTCTCAAAGCATGTCTTACTGGTAGAATAACACCTTCCATAATTCACTATCATTTATACTTGTCGAAATTAATATCTTAGTAATGGTATGGGGCACTGATATTTGCAGTTGAATACCAGCCAGGAAGATACAGAATATAGTGAAATAATATTTAAAACTGTACAGTGGCTTGTGCATATAAATACATAGAAATAACGTCCATAAAATCACAACATTTAGTAATTGCTCCCAGAATGACTTATGTATGGACTTTCAAGTTATAACAAACAAAAAAGTCATTTTTATAAACTAAACAAATGAACAAAACAGACATCCCTTTACTGAACCTGCTTCAAAATGTGACAATTATTATAATACAACTTTTAATTTTTTTTTATAACAATGTAATTTTCACAGTCACTTTTCAGAGAATCTGTCTTTTCAAAGTAGCTGTGAAAAAACCTCATTTATTTGAACAACGAGCCCCTGTAACATAGATGAATATATGGGACAGACTTTTTTTCTTTTCAACTTTTAGTACAGCTGATCATTTATTTGACATGTATGTAGTAACAAACACAGATTACTTGTAATGTCTCCAAATATCTAGTTGAAGACCTTCACACGACCAAAATTTAGGAGGAAGAGGGGTTAGAGAAACAAAAAAGTAGGATAATGGGCAAAGTGACAGTGTGGCTCTCTATCACTTTCACTGAACATCATTCTTCCTATGCAGGTTCTTACTGCTTCCTGTTCCACTTCCAGTAATTCCATAATTCCTTACCTCTATTTCCCTGTCCTTTTTAAACTACCATGCTTCCCTTAAGGACTGAAGTATTTGCTGAATGGAGATGCTTCTTGCTTTGGGGACTGTATTTTATTAAGCGTTAGATTTATATTAGCACTTATATTCAAGGGGAAGGACTTAAAAAAATATTGCTGCATGCTATCCGAAAATATCTGAAATTTAGTGTGTTTGGAATAATGTCAAACTTCTGCTGTCAAGCATGTAAAAGTCAAGAAAATGCCAAAACCCAGAATCTCTGGTCTCATTTTGAGCATTACCTTTATGGTACAAGCTTTAGTTATGTAATAGTTTAACGTCACAAAAACTACTGTGAAATTGTGTATCTTCGGGGACAGGGACACTGGGAAGAACTAGATGTAACTGTTAGGCTTTACAGGTGCATAAAAACACAGGGCACTTGAGACTAGGTGTCATTCAGATGCAAGAAGGGGCTGTTCTCTCCTCCTTATGGGCCCTCTTTTCCATTTTTCCTAGACCTATCCAGTTTTACTACCAATTTGTGGCTGAGCTAAAGCCATACCTTTATTGTGTATGTATGAATTGAAGTTCTTCTACTGAAGGCAGAAGAATAAGTGGGAATAAGGGGTTCACTGCAAAGGGCATATACGGGTTTTTTTGCCAAATATCGCATTGTTATACCAAAGTACAAGCGAGAGAGAAGTTTCAGTAAATCATTATCCTGTCTCCTTTGCTATTCCATATTAAACATTTTCTATTGTATTTTCTCTCATTTATGTGGTGGAATTGTTTCTGTTGTTGTTCCAGCTTATGGCTGTCATTGCTTTTCCTACCTTTTATTAATCTTTGGTTTCTTTCCATGTGACCTATTGGAAAGAGGAATAGACCTGTTACTATATTAATAATAGACCTCCCATTTTTCTTGACATTTTGTTAACCCATAAGTTCAAATGAATGGTGTATGGAACATGGCATTCCCTCACAAAACCATGTTGTTGTGATTTTTTGTGTAGGGCATAAACGCCTCTTTCTTTCATCTCATCTTCTTCTCCCTTCCCCCCTCTATGTAAACGATGCAGAAATAAAATAAAACTTCTCAATAAAACATTTACCTGTCAAACTATTGCACAGTTTTAGGCTAGTGCAGCCTGCCAATGCCATTGATTCCACTCCAGGAACCGCAAATAAAAGAGAATACTCAGTAATGATCTTTTATTATGATGGTCCTGTCATTCTTCAAAATATATTTTGCAAAAAAAAAGCAAAGAAAGAGCTAACAAGAAAACAGGTTCTCATCATGCTTCTTCATTCCTTTCTTGCTAGTTATGCAAGCAAGGATGTCACTAAAAGGGAAAAGCTCCAGGAGATCTCAAAAAAACATTATTCCTACAATGTCTACAAGCCTCTCTTGATTATAAAATCCAGATCATTGCACATGGGGGAGCAAAGGTCTGAGGGCTACTGTAATTCTACATTTCAGTAATGCATCACATCGAAAAGAAACACCTGTGTTTCATAATTTTGTGCTGATGTGCTCATTTCATGGGTCAAGGGTCAGGTCTACCTTTTTGCACTCCACTTTGGCTTTGTTTTTTGCAGCAGAATCTTGACCTTCACAGCATATGTGCATCATAACTGGTAGAGAGGCAGATCATTCTCATGAAGGTTTAAATTCTGGAAACAAGTGCCTGCTGGTTCACAGTGCAATGTGCTTCGTTGCTGATAATTAGTTGATTTGTTCCTGAACCTGAACAGCCTCAAAGAAACGCAAGGCTAAAATTAAACATCAAATAGCCTGAAGACTCCAGCAAGACAATGACAAGGGAAGACTGGAGAGAATGTGAATTAATTGGAAAGAACAGGAGGTCAAATACCAGAAACGCAAATTGCTGAATATTTTATATTTGGAGAGACCTAATTTTGTGAATCCTCAATTTCCTCTGAACCCTTCATTGACCATACATCCAGTTCTGATTTACATCTTTATCAATGATCTGGACAAGGGGAATCAAGTGTGCTGTCAGTCAGCTTGCAGATGGCAGCAAGTTGTGGGGGTGTGTTAGTCTGCTGGAGTGTAAGGAACCTCTGCAGAGGGATCTGGACAGTCTGGATTAATCGCCCAAGGCAAATGGTATAAGATTCCACAAGGCTCTGCAGTGGGTCATGTGCTTGGGTCACAACAACTGCCTGCAGTGTTACAGGCTGAGGCAGAGAGGCTGGAACAAGGCCACGAAGGAAAGGACCTGCAAATCCTACTCGACAGATGACTGAACATGAGCCAGAATGGGCCCAGGTGACCAAGAAGGCAAATAGCATCCTGGCTTGGGTCAGCAACAGTGGGACCAACAGGACCAGGGTAGTGACCATCCCCCAGTGCATACACGGAAATGGTGAGGTCACACCTCAAATTCTGTTTTCAGTTTTGGGCCCAACATAAAAAGAAAGACATTGAGGTGCTGGAGCAAGTGCAGAGAAGGACAGCAGAGCCAGAGAAAAAAAACTATGGACCTAGTCTGTGATCTTATTAATGTCTACAACTACCTGACAGAAGGTTGCAGGCAGGTGGAGGTCAATCTGTTCTCCAAAGCCAAAAACAACGGGATATCTCCATGGGATTGCCTGTTCCCTGGAATGGTTCAAGGCCAGTCTGGATGGGGCCTGCTCTAGTGGAAGATGTCCCCTGTCCACAGAGTTGTTGAAAGTATATGATCTTTAAGGTCCCTTCCAACCTAAGCCATTCTATGATTCTGTGATTCTACGGCTAGAGGAAATGGACACAGGTTCTGCCAGGAGCAGATTAGATGGGATATTAGGAAAAAAGTCTTTGCCAAAACTCTTGTCAAGCCCTGGAACAGGCTGCTCAGGCCAGTGGTGGAGTCACCATCCCTGGAGGTATTTGAAAGACATGTGGATGGTGGCACTTGGGGACATGGTTTAACGGTGGGCCTGGCAGTGCTGGACCAGTGGTTGAATTCAATGATCTTGAGGACTTTTCCAACCTAAATGATGCTGTGATTCTCTGTGTCTATAAAGTAGGCAATAAGAAACACAAGACTGTAAGCTCTTGTCAGGTGGTCACATATTTTTGTCACTCTCAGTTTTGTGGGACCCAGGTGCATGACTCAGTCTTGCATCCTCACGAAACATTAATTAACTGTAAGTATAAAGTTAGTTGTAAGCCCTAATTTTCCACTGCTTAGTCACAGTTTCCATCTTGTCCAGATATTACACCTGGCAGGGCATTAACAGCATAGGCACTTACTGCAGGGCACCAGTTCAGAAAAACAGTCTAATCCAATTCAGATTGAGACACCTTAAGAACATAGGCTTCAGGCAAAAACTCGATGGGTTCCTACAACCATGGGTTTTGGGCTTACTCAGTAGTTTCCTTCCTCATCTCAAAGTCAACTGTCCAATAATATTATCTCTTTCTTTTGGGACCAGGAGAGCAAACATCCAAATACTATACCCTTTCACAACCTCTGTCTGTTGTCTAAGCCTACCCTGAGCTATCTAATTTAATGACATTGTCAACGACATGAACAAAGGGATCGAGTGTTCCCTCACCACACTTGCAGATGACACCAAGCTCAGTGGTGTAGTTGCCTGCCTAAAGAACAGGATGCCATTCAGAGGGGCATGGATGGGGTCCGTGTGGTCTAAAGGCGGCCTATATGAAAGACAAGCATTCTAATAGGGCCTATTGCAATAAAATAAAGTGAAAAGGTTTGCAGCTGAAGCACTGTCAATTTAGATTAGATGTAAGGAAGAAATCTTCTACAATGAGGGTGGTGATGCTCTGGCCCAGGTTGCCCAGAGAAGCTGTGGATGCCCCAGGGCCAGTTGGATGGGGCTCTGAGCAACTCGATCTAGTGGAAGATGTCCCTGCCCTTGCCAGGCGATTAGATTAGTTAACCTTGAAAAGGTCACTCCCAACACAAACTATTCTATGATTCTAAGAGGATTCTGCCAGGATGAAAACAGGAATACGGATCCCCAGTCCTAGCTAATTATCCTTCTCAACAGTGAGAGTGGACCAAGACAGTTGATTGGACTGGACCTACCGTTTGGTACATGCAGTGTAGCAGAATGAAGATGTTTGTCTCCTGCCTTTGATATGAAGACCTACTGATTCTTGCACTTGTAAAGTCCTTGTGTCACAAGTGCTTGAGGTAAATAAGTAAGGTCTATCCTTTTCCAACATACATATCCAAAAAGCCCAGAAAAAACATCTCCCTGCACTTCAGTCTGACTGCTCCCAGAATGGCTGAGAGAGCCCCAAAGATCCCAAGAGGTCTGTTCTCCAGAGAATTTTGTACCTGCAGATCCCATCATCTGAGGCATGATGAGGCAGCATCAGACAGTGTAGAGAAGCACGGACTCCCATGCTCTGTACAGAAATCCCCACTTCTTCCTCCCACTGTAAGGTTTTTCCTGGGTCTTGAAGGGTTTGCCCATATTCCTTTAAGAAACTCACCAATAGGGAACTGAATTCTCCACCTTTCTTTTCCCAGAAGTGCATCCTGCTGCATGCCAGCAGCCAAGTTGCCTTTTTGCTTCCTGTCCTAGTATCTCCAAAAATCATAGGTTTGGTTGCACAAGGCCCCAAGAACCTATTGCAAAAGAACAGAAACTGTGGGGTTTTTTCAACATGCTTTCCTTTTCTCCTTGTAGGATGTTGTCTAAGAGAGTAGCTTTACACACTGACCACCTCCTTCCCTGGGACCTAACCTTCACCTGCAGGCAGCACTGCTCATAAAACACCTTCTGCATCTTTTAGGGTCTGTGGTTTAGATCTTCACTGGCTGATGTGCTGACTCCCTGTCTAAGCCTCCTAATTCTGCATGCTATACAAGCAGAATTGAGCCAATGCTGTTCATCCATGGAGGCATTTGATAGATTTTAAGTGTTAGAGATTAAAGGCTCACAAAGAACAGAAACAAAGCATGCACTTGTCCCAAAAAACTCCTGTTTAGTACAAAAATGCTTCATATTAGCAGTGCTAAAAAGTTTGCTTTCCAAGCGAGAACTGAAGTTCTCTCAGATGGTCCAGATGCCTAAACATTGCATTAAAGATCTGAATTTCAGAGATCCTTGTATTACCACTAAATCTAAGGGATGTAATGCTCATCAATTTTATGAGACCAGAGCACTGGGCCTAAATAGGAACTCCACTGTGAAAATTATTCCCAGAAATTGAAGGGAGAGTTCATATTAATTAAATTTTAAAAGAACAAAGAACAACAAAAAACAACCACAAAAACCTTGAACACCACAACCAAAAAAAACCAACAAACACCAAAAACCAAACCAAAACCAAAAATGCCCCCCCAAATGAAAAAACCCACACAAACCAAACAAAAAATCCCAAACCAATTCACACCCCCCCCTAAAAAACCAAACAAAAACAAACAGGAAAAAAAGAGTAATTTTCTCCACTGCACCCTTTTGTTTATCTTGGTCTTTCTGCTCTATGGTTGACAGGAAAAAAAGAGATCTGATTTCTTGGTGTTACATGTTAGGGTTACAATGCTTTGCCTTATCCTTGGAATTCATAAAAATTTCTTGTTCTTCTTTTTAATATCTTCATATGTGGAGTATCCCTTAAGGTCAGACCTCATGCAACAGGAGGTATATTGTGCCTTTTTTCCTATGCACGGCAAAGTAGACCCCCAGTATTTTATGTAGTGTGATGGCATTACAATGGAATCCCAACACTTGCTTTATGAAGATCTATGCATGACGATCTAAAATGCTTTCATTATTTCTATGGTCATTTTCTGGAGGTGGAAAACATCAAGGAAACACTCTCGGAAAAGTTTTGAGTATCACTTAACATCAAAAACATGTTGAAGAGCTGGTCTTGTTCCAGGGACTGTGTTAAAGCATATTTTGTTGAAACCATCCAGAGCTAGCCAGGGACAATGGAATAAAGTCTACACATAAGAATAACACAAGGAAGATTAATCGAACTCCTGGGAAATCCTGACTTGCATGATTATATTGTCAGAATCATTGATCTCAGTTTTGCTAGCCCTCTTTTGAGAGAGAGTGAAAGATGAGATTCTTGTATGCTATAAGCTTGAGAGCAAATGATACTAAAGATAATTTTCTTTATATAAATACCTATAGATGGGAATTCGATGCAAAAGAATTTTTGCTTCTGAACAAAAAGAAAAATGTGTTGTAAAGGAAAAAGGTATATATTTTGTTCAGTGCCTGCAGGATTTAATCATAACCCAAAGGTACCAATTGTATTTATTTTGCAGGATTAACATCTGTGTTCTGGTATGTAACTGGGATTTCAGATTCTAGGTGGAAAAGATCTGTTTATTTTTCCAACATTGTAGATTTTTCCCCTGTTTGTGCTAATTGCTCCTCTGTGCATGTAGTGCATATTGTCTAGCTCTCATATTAGATAACTCCATTTGTGCTTTGCTAGTCTCAAACACACCTGCAAAAACCTGTGACGGCTTTTAAAGTTGAAGATGTTTCCCTTGCTCCTTGTAACTCAACAGTCATGACCACCTGAGGTATCATCCTGAAAGATAGGATAATTACAGCTGAATATACAGAGAGTAGGAATGCAGTGGTAGATAAAAGATAGTCATTTAGGTATGTGGAGCAATCTGGGTCAAACAGCAGTGCTTAATGTCATCAATGTCCTGGAATTACGCAGTTGTTTCTACCAGCTCCTTTCCTATTATTAAGACATACATGGTACTGTAAGTTTAATCTAATTTAACAAATACAATAATTATTTTCTTTGGAATGAAACCTTTCCACTGCAGATTATTAAAATACCTTGCACTAGATATGATGTGGAAAGCAAATGTGCATTGAATAAAGTGGTGTATTTTGGGGTGGGAGAAGCTTGCATAGCAGCTGCATGCAAGGCTAGTACTAACCAGAAATGCAAAAGGCCCGAGACTCAATTTTTTTGTTTGGTTATTTATTGGTTGGGATGGTGGGGTTTTTTTGAGTTACTGTTTATGTGGTGGATTTATTTATGAATGCTAATAGCTCTCTACCAAAAATCCAAAACTGCGCAGAACTGAGTCCATGCCTGGCGGATCTTAAAATTCTTTATCAAAGGACTGCTATTCACTCTTTTACTCAAAAACCTGAAAATGCCTTCTCTGACCTGATGCTGCTGCTTTGCATCATTCTGACAGCTTGAAACAGGCTTAACTGGCCAATTGAGGATTCCATTTTTAAAGCTATAATGACTCCTATGATAACCTGCTCTGGCTTTTGCCTCAGGGTCAGAGTATGACATGTTGACTTTCCACTAATTCCCTGTCTGCTAGAACAGCCTTGTGGGGTCAAATGCATGGCAAAATGAGAGGAACCCAGGCTGCTGTAATACACACCAAGTATCACTAATGTAGGGAGAGAGGGCTTTTTAATTAGCTCCTTTGGTTCCTTCCTATGGCTATGGAAGTTCCCAAGTTTTGCTCTTTTATTCCTCTGTTCTGAAGAACAAATAGATACAAAATATGTAATTGTGGGAGAAAAAGACTTCAGGATCTAGTATTTTATGATAAACTGCTGTCAGGCCACTGGTCACACACCTGTGCAAATGTCTAAAGTTCTGTATGAAAGTATGAAAAGAAAATTCTGATGAGGAAGAGAATTCTATAGGAGCTTACAATTAAGGCTATAAATGATTCCACAATGTGCAAAGCTATGCAGACTGAGGCCTGATATCTCCTTCAAATGAATAAGTGATTCTTGCTTTTTATTCTGCTCAACACATTCTGCTGAAGAAAACCATCTATTTGCATCCTTGTAATCTTTGCACAGCTGTATATCATGATTTCTGTTCTACAGAGTTTTTCTGAAATGGATTAATCTGGAACACCTGAAATGGATTAATCTGGAACACCTGAAAGTCAGGTGAAGGTGTGCAGGCAGTGGCTCTGCTCAAGATGCTTCAGTTCATTTCCTGTAATACAGGACTCTGGTATGGCTTGTTGATTTGTCATTGTCAAGAAGTGCGCAAGCAGGCTAATAAATACAGCCAGGCTGCTTCTCTAATCTCTAATCACCAGTGTCACAGATACTGCCCCTTCCTTCCATCTTATGTTATTAATCAGTTTGAAGGTATTTTTTAATGAAAACAGGTTATTTCAGGCGAATAAGCAGTTCTTCAGCCGTCTGACTTTACGTAAGTATACATATTCCACAAAGCAGAAGTTTCTCCTTAGGTAGTGAAGTGCTTTAAAATATTGCATGCGAGTGTATGCAGACAATTTCCTTAGCTTCTCTCCTATATATATATTCTTTTAATCTACACAAGAAAGCAGAATCAACAAGAGTTCAGGGGTTTTTTGGGTATATTTTTGCCTTTGGAACCGGTCACCACTGAGCTGAGACTGTATTCATGAACTTGAAATATCTGTTTGCTGATTGTTCGTGACAAGCAAGCTCAGTAAAAATGAAGGGGGTTGGCTTAAGCTGGAAAGCTGCACAGCTATATAAGAGTATAGAATACAAATATGAAACTAAGCATTTCTTCAGGCAGGTAGCAAACAAGACGTCTCATAAAACCATGTCTTTGAAATTCTTAATAGACACTGATTTATATAAATAAAGATAAAATGGTATGCAAATAGACTTTTAAGTGATTTTTTTGTGTGAAATGTCAAATTTAAATGCACAGCAAACAGAATGAAAATGTCATAATACTATTAATACTCAAGAGAGGCTCAGTACCAATTAAGCACTGGACAAAATTTTGCGTCTATTTTATTCTTAGCAGCTTGTCCGTCTTCAGCAAGTACTCTTTTTTAAACTATGGGCAGAAAGAGGAATACTGGGAAGTACTTTGAATTGCCTCCTTTCCTATTACATGGTGAATTTATATTTCTCTAGAGGGCATAGCCATTTGGGCTGTTTCCCATCTATATTTTTAAAAGAATGATGAAAAGGGTCATTCTGAAAGCCTTTGTTTTCTGTGTGTCACTAAAAATATGGGTATCTTTTTGCCTCCCAGCCTGTTAATTCAGTGACAGATAGCGGTGTTATATTTAAAGGTAGCCCACCCAGCTCTGCCCCCTGGTGAGAACACCCCGTGTGTGGGTTGGTCAGATGATAACCATGTGGAGATCTGTGTGGGCCCTTAGTCAAATGGGTGTGAGTATCGTTACTCAAATGAGTATTCATAGCCACTACTTGCTTCATTTTTTTCTGGAGCAGCAACAAAATGGCAGAGACGACAGCTGCCACATCATATACATACACACACTCCTACACAAACTATGCTTTGTACATCAGAAGCAGCATAAATACCATGGCATGTGGCAGTTACCATGGTAACGTGTTTTTTTAATGAATAGCAGATGGAATAGGCATGTAAAACTTACATAAGTTGTTAGTAATTTATAAGTTACTGCAGACCAGCTACTGCAGTAAACTTTTTGTTTTCACTGTTTCTATTTTTTCCACATATAGTGTTCAGTCATTTCTTTTCTTACCACTGAGTTTACCCCGATCTAGAATACAGGCTATGGTGGTGCATAATAAGTAGCAATGACTAATTTTTTTTGTGGGTGAGGTTCCATAACACAGGCTATACAGGAAATAATATGGTTTAACACTTTCTTGAAATTTATTTTTACAGAATTATTTTGATGTAGCCTTTAATGATAAAAATATAAGACAGTACAAAAACATAGAAGCTTTACATTTTAGATGCAAATTCCTTCTGAGAGGATAGCGAGTATTAAAACTGGTGGGGACAAGCTGAAAAATTTGCACAAAAATTAATATTTTGATTGATATTCTGACTACAGATCATTAGCAGACAAAAATTAATAATTTACTGATCAACCAGGAAACATAACAGAAAATGTCCCGCATTGTAAAATTTCAACCTGTAGGAGGATGAAAACAAGATTCTTCCTCAAAATTTGAGGTGTGAGCTCCTTGGAAGATGTGAATAGCTGACCTGATCTTTATAGGCAAGATCACACAACATTAAATAAAGAAGTGGAATTAAAATGAGGATGCCTTGGCTGCTCACTCACTTTCAGCATTTCCCGGTCACATCATATAGGACCAAATAAATTATGACTTGGGTTTCTAAATTCTTTTTAAGAGCATGACATAAGTCAGATGCTTACATGTTCTCAAATGTTTTTCTGACCTGGACTGTGCACCTTGTAAAAGAGACATTATTTCAGGAGAGACTGATACTAGAAGAGAAATAAATGGAGCAGGTTCTTTCCCAAAAAAGAATGACTTCCCCATTTTCACGGGGTTTTTTTGTATATCGTTCAAGTACAATAACAAATATTCAAATTACCACTTTCTAAGCAGCCACCATGAAGGGAAGTAAAAGATACATATGGCTAAGTTTTTCAGACAGCTACTAAAAAGTTTGAACTCCGGAATTCATCCAACTACCCTTGGCACTGGATGGGTTTGAGACGTGAAAGTCTCTTAGGCTCCTCTAATTCTGGGTTACAAGAGTGATCTTGTTCCCCGAGGCTTAATTCTTCAAATTCCCTTTTCTATTCTTTCTCCTTTTGTCTGGAAATTTGATGCCAGTCTCCCTACTGAGGAATGTTCCCTATTGTCAGTGTGGTGGCCAGGAGTGGTAAAAGCTACCTTTTTTTTTTCCGTATTGTTCACTGGTTGCTAACAACTGTTGCTAGCAGTACTGGACCTTCATTTTTTGGTTGATGTCACCTGCCTTCCTTGGGCTGTAAACCTAGTCTTGCCTTCTGCAACCCTTTCTCTGACTGCTCCAGCATCAGAAAACCTTCCTTGTGTCAATTGACAGCTGGCATGGCTGCTTCTCTAGAACCAACTCTTATTTACTCCTCCTGTTCATTACAGTGATGGTCTCAGGAAGGCTTATGGCAAAATACAGTCATCAAAGAATAGCTTTGTGAGAAGAAAAGCAGTGCTTCTACTGTGTTCTGGCTGAGACACACTGGACCAGTATTTTCACTGAGTTCCAGAACATTCAGAAATCCTTTTTATCATGTTTTTGTTGTTTGTTTGGTTGGTTGGTTGGTTGGTTGGTTGGTTTTAATATAACTTTTTTTAATACTTGCTGCCGAGAATTTGTGCCAAAAAGAGCAAGTCTTTCACAAAAGAGAAAGTAAATAAATCAAGTTCTTAGTTTTTTACTGTTATTGAGAACTCCAAAGTCTTTCTTTTATTCTCCAGGGGATATATTTTCAAAGCAGTAAAATTAAGCATACCATTCCCATGCATTAACCATAACTTAAGATATACAGGTAGATATATGCTAATTGTTCCTTCTAACGTTCCAGGGAAGTTACAGCTAGATAAAATGAATACTTGATTTAGGCCTCAGAATTTAAAGTCTTAGAAGTTATTTTCACCCACGAAACAGCAGATAAGAGCAATTACTGCCGTCTTCTTATCTCTTTTACCAAAGTAACCCTTCATTCTGTGGGAAGCTAAGTGAGAATTAAATGTTCCATCTTCATGATGGTTGCATGTATTTTTAAATTTACATTTTATTAACAGAGTAATTGTGGACTTAAATTTTGTTTAAATGGTATGCTTCATATAACTGCTAAGTAGCTGTTATACAATTGTAGAGGAAGCTTTGCAAGACATTGAGACACTAATGGCTTTTCAACCTCAACAAGACACCTAATATAAAAAGATGTGAGAGCCTTGTAATTAAAACAATCTTCTCAGTGAACTGTTGATATAGAAAACAATCTACTCTCCTTTACATTTTCCATAATAATTTACTGAAAAATTATGACTATTATGTTTTTTGAAGGTGCACTTTGGCAATTTTTATGTTATTGAGAGCACTTTAACTCAGAGTTGTGCTAGGAAATTGAATTGAATATTCCAATTTATCAGTATTAGTGTGAACTAGAAGTATATAGTTAGACTTCTCTATCACTGTTCCAAGCATCCTTCCAAAACTCCTTCAGTAACCCAAAAGCTCTCATCAGAAAAGCTCTCATCAGGAAAGCTCTCATCATCATCTCTTTAGAGTCCAAAGGTCTTAAAGGCAGCAACTGGATGCATCACAAGCAGCTCTGGGAGACAATACGGCCCGGTTTCCTGTGGATTTCTGTCTAACAGACAGCAATCCCATTGTCTCATGTGATGCAAGCATTCAGGGCATCTGGGAATTCGTTTTCCAGCACCACTGAAGGAGGGAGCTTGAGCTGCATCCCCTGCAGTGAGGGCTGTGAGAATGAAGAAGGGAGTCCTCAGCCCCAGTCCTCTACTCCTATGCAATTTGTTTACTGAGTTCATGGTCTTGTTTCCTCAAGAGACCACATCAGCCATTAAGTCCCTCCTTTGTATAACAGCACCAGAAATCAGCGTGTCCTGTTGGACTACAGCTGTATCTTCCAGAAGAGGTGGATGTGGGAGTAGACCATGAAGTTGTTCTCAAAAAATCAAACATAGGTGAGATAAAACAACACAAAAACACAAAACAGCAATAAGAACAGATGCCACTGGCAAGTCCTCTCTTAATAATGCAACACCAATACTGAAAGAGTACTACAGAAGGAAGGTAGAGCTGGATAAAGTAACAGACCAGAATAAATGGAAATCACCTTGGTTGCAATAGTCGAGTTCAGATGGCAGAAGGTGCCCAAGTAAACTTTTGCTCGTATTAAAACAAAAGATCTCCGTATCAATGAATTACAGCACACACAAACAAACCTTTACACATTTCAATATATGAGAACATTTACATGCTATCATCCCATCAAACAACAGTGCAAGCCTCAATCTAAAATTAACTAAAGGCTAAAAAGAACTGCCTTAAAATATTTAATTGGGTCACTTATATTAGGGTCTTTGGGCCTCTGCTGAATGTGAGTCATATTCCAGTCATCCCCATTAAAAATGTTCAGCAATGATTTCACACCACTAGCCTCAAAGAACCTCACCTGAGACTACCAAGTTCGGTAGGGCAGTGTCTCTAAGTTTAGTGTACCATGTTGCTTCTCTCCTCCTCAAAAACTGGAAAAAAAATCTATGTATAATTTTGTGTTAAAACTGTTTCCTATCATTGTCATCTTCCATGCACTTGGCAACATGGCACTAAACAGCACAATATTCATGCTCTTATTAGGCCAGTTACAAGCTGGGTACAATTCATATGTTGTGCAGTGTGCTCTATCAGTGGTACTTGCTAAGTGGGAATTGATAGTGACACCAAAATCATAATGGTTTATCTACATGCACATACTTATCAAAGATTCTTTGTATCCACAGATGAATAGTCTCCTAGAAATGAAACAAAACCTGCCTGCTGCATTACTTATGAGGCATACTGCCATCTCAGTAGGATCTCTGACTCTCAAAATGCTTGCAGTGTCTAATAATTAGATTTGGATAATTCTTTCTCTTCCAGGCATCACGTTTTATTTTATGTGGAGTATTTCCCTCCACAGTAGTGCTGTTGAAATTTTGAACTAGGAGAGATACAAAAAGAGCATGGAGAGGGGAGCAACCCTCAAAAATGCTCCTTGGGATGTGGAGTCTGCCTGGGAAGAAAAAAATGTTACAAACTTCTCTGTTCTTGATGTGGAGTTGCAAAAGGAAATTAGCTCATTTGCAATTTCAGTCAGTCCCCCCATCCCAACACACAGACTCCATTAATAATGAGTTGAGAGAAAAGAGATCCAGCATGCATGCCCGCTCAAATAGAGCGTGTACTTAATAGTCCTGCTCATACAAGGCTCCCCAAACCTGCATACCATGCCTCCGAGGACTCTGCACTGGAGCTCTGTGGTGTAACGATGCCATCACCCCCATGAATTCCACAAAAACCTTCCTAAAAAGAATACATTAGGCTAGAAATCCCCTACATAATTAGACAATGTGATCTTGCATAAAAAGAGGCAAAATACTTTTCAAGTTTGCAAAAGGCTTCTCTCCCATGCAGATTCCAGCAGGTGCTGGTGAAACCATCCATATTTTCGCATGTTACAGTTGTGGGTGCAGAGTTTCCATCTTCGAAGGTGTACAGGTCTAACACCCATCAGCATTTGATTCTGTGAGTGTAATGAGAAGAAAAGGTGCAAGAAAATGCTGCCTTCGTGTTGGGGGCCTTGGGTTTTGAGGGTTTGTTTTGAGGTAGTGAGGTTTTGAGGTAGTCTCTGTGTGTCTCACTGGGAATGACAAACCGGTATTCTAGTATCTTTATTGAGGGAAGTGTGTGTGTGTGTGTGTTTTTTCTTATTTTTTATGATTTTTTAAATTAGAGAATACCAAACACTTTGGACCCTGTAATGAAAACGGTGCTCCATAATCCTTAAATTCTGCCAAGTGTGGTATACTTGAGGAATGATTTTATAGATTAATGCTTTTTTTCCATGCTGTATAAACCAAATACACTGTAAGCTAAAACTGGTTTACAGATAGCGGCAGACAAACTAGACAAGACAGTGGATATTCACTGACAGTCCAGATAAACAGATCTAAAATGAATAGGACAAAATTGCAGAGACCGTCAGTCTTTTGGTCTGGACCACCAATCTTCTGACCCACACAGGCCAGAAAGTAATTCATAACCATTACCATCAGGTCTTAGCATTATGTCACTTGGTAAACTCTGGGTGCTTTATTTATGCTGTTGCCAGAATAGAGAATAGTTTTATTATACGGATTCATGTTACAACATTGCACCTTCTCTTTATATTTAGAAAGAGCGAGGGAAAAGATGTGGAAGACCTCTTACAGGAGGAGAAAGGAAACAAACAATTATTGATCGGAGCAAATACGGTCAACCTGATCTCTCCAGCTTTTCTCATTCTATTCCATTCAATGCAGACAACTTTTGTCTCACCATTTAGCTGTGTATGTGGATACCCCTAATAGACTCAGATATATGAAAACTAGCTTAATCAAGTTTACTGGTAAATCTACATATAACAACCATCCAGAAAAGCCTGTATAAATAGACACATTAACCAAAACTCAGGACAAATGTGTTGAAATAAATAAGAAATATAATGAAACTAAAAATACAACTGCTTTAGAAAGGAATTATATTCTTATGATCTTAAAATATCCCTCTAATTTGAACCATGATGCCCCTAGTACACAAAGAAATCTAACTGCAGCAGATGTGTTAAATTCATGTAATGAAAAGAAGCCTCTTTGTAGATCTGCCCATCACTGAGACCCATTTTCTTCACCCAGCCCAGCAGCTGATGCAAGTTTCAGCCACAACTAGCTCAAAGCAAAAAGTGAAAGCCAACCAATGCCTGAAGCCAATTGTCTGAACAATAGACAGCATGTCACCGTATGGGACAGCTCTTGAACATCGTGTTCTTACAGGCTCAGCATGAAAGCCACAAGAAAACCAATGACAGGAGAGTATGACTATTCCTGCAAAGAAAAACTAAATGTCAATAAACAAGGGTGTCTTCTGTGGCATGTCAAATAGTGATCCACCTGGAAGCATTAAAAAGGTTGACAAGTTTCTTTCCTCATGAAATACTAACTCTTGCTGTGCCAAATTCTTGCTTTCCCTCTGGATTTCAAGGGGAAAGAGTCTGATGTTTCTTCTTTCACCAAGGCCAATCCTTAGAACAGTCAACAGACAGTAACATTTTTAAGAACTACTGAAATTCTTCTGTTCTGCAAAGAGGTTTGGCCACAGAGGTGTGAAGGGGGGGAGGAGAACAGCTGGCAGGAGGTAGAGTTTTGTCTGGTGCGTTTTGCTCCTGTGCAAAGCTCCCATGGTATCAAAGGCCCATGAAGGGGCATTGCCACAGGCATGGTACCACAAAAACCTGCCTTTGCAAAGGACTGCTGTACCTAGCTTTGAAAACGACTGTTCACATGGCTTGGTTTTCAGAAGGGTCAAATGCACCTTTTGAAGAAAAACCTGCACTTGCAACGCTGGCAGGATTTGTGCTCACTGTGACACCGGGAAGCTGTGCAGGACCTTCCTTCAAACAAAGCAGCTAAGTTCAGATAACAGAAAGTAAAGATTAAATTAACAAAATAACCTTCAGAAAATCAATACATTTATTTCAGGCATTTGAAAGTGCACAAAAGAAAAAATAGACAACGGAGTATGGCAATTGCTGGTGTAACATGCATTGTATGCTTTCAGTAGTGTTTTCAAGTGACACTCTCATGAGAGTGAAATTCTTGCATTTGAAATGGTTCTGGCTTCATGTAAATCAAGGTAACGCCATCCAAGCTGCTGAAGTGACACCTATTTTCCTTAACCAGCCCCAAGGTCCAGCCCTTCTCGCTGCAGAAGGGGGGGCAGTCAGTGTGATGGGTCCTCAGTGGGACTGATGTCCTCAGGATTTATATCTTGCTCCTGGAGGGTGAGAAGGGACGCAAAGGCAACTAAGTATAAAGAGTAACCCAGCTCCAATTTTTTCTTTAACCATCAGGCATCTCTGCATTCGTACAGTCATGTCACTCCTGGACTTTATGTTTTCCTGCTCTACCATCTGAGCCAACAACATGACTACTGTTCTTATAAGAGAAGTGGACTATGTTTGGCTGGGAGAGGGGTTGTGGCAAGTAGTTTACATTACATTACATTTTAGTAATGTTAATGTGTGTTTGAACTTTCAGACATTTCACACAACCACCACTCTGTGTAAAGGCCGTAGTGTTACCGTACCACACCGTTTTATGCTTCTATGCATCTATGATTCTAAGATTCTATGCTCTATATATCCATTATTCAGTTAAGTGAGGTGCTTCTACGCATTGATAATACTTTGGGAATGAGGCGGAAGAATGTAAAGTAACGAATCATAGTGTGCATGTGATTACTCAGGATTTGAAGTTAGTTCTTTTCCTACTTGTATTTTTCAGGTTGCAAACCTTCCTTTCTGGTTCCAAAACAATATTTCTCTTATGCTTTTGAAAGTATGCCATATCATTTGCTAAATACTTTATCTTACCTCTTTCTTAAGCAAATAAAATCCTTAGGGAGATTAATCAAATTCCCGGCCGCTGGCCAGTAAAATTACTGTACATAGATGAAAAAATACATACACACACATGTATAGGTTTATGCATGCATTTGTGTACATGTGTACTATATATGTCAACAAAACATGTATGTATTATAGAATCATACAATCACAGAATGTTTTAGGTTGGGAACTTAAAGGTCATTTTGTTCCAACCCTCTGCTATGGGCAGGGACTCCTTCCACTAGATTAGGTTGCTCCAAGCCCTATTCAACCTGTCCTTAACCAATTCCGGGTATGGGGCACAGCTTCTCTGGGCAACCTGTGCCAGGGCTTCTTCACCATCAAAGGCAAGAATCTCTTCGGATTGCTTTTGTTGTGTATCAGACTTGAGCAGCTAGCTCTGAAGAAAAAATGCCACGTACATGAAGTCACTTACGGAAAGGGAGTGCTGCAATAACTGTCTGTAATTCTCTACGGAAAGATGTCTTTGAAGGGAGTCATCAGTTCATGGGCAGCTGGGGATCAAATCTCTGCCTCCTCTGCAAAAGAGAACACATAAGGTCAGAAACTTTAGAAATGTATAGAGGCATTTACACTACTTTAAATTTCTCTAGGATCCGTTGTGAGATAGAAATTGCTAGCTGGGCTATTTCATCATGAAGCCAAGGCTTGAAGAAGGTTGATTATTCTGTGTATAACATGAATATATTTTTCACATGCCAAAAAAAATCCTCCCCATGCAAGCTGCTTATACCTTTCCTAAGACTGAAGTAGAAGAATTAGCTCAAGAATTGGCTTTGATCTGGTCTGTTTTACGGTCACGCAAACGCAGCAGTAGTGGCTTCTCTTCTAATCCCATTCCAGCTGCCTGAGGCCACGGGGAACCCATATAGTTGTTTGATCCTTAGCTTGGACACAACTCTGACCTCGCAAAAGTCGGAAAACTTGCCTCAGCCAGAGGGCCAGGTAAGTCATGACCTACTTTATCTCCTGGAATACATGAGGTAGCCTAAGGTCCCCGAAACAGTCCTTAGCACTTTGTGACACGAGTAGATCTGCTTTGTGGGGAGAGTTAGCAGAGGCTGGACAGTCGGTGCCTCCTTCCAAGTCATGTTCACAAGCAGTTCTACTGGAAGACTAAACTCTAGGTTCTTGTTTCCATTTTTTCAAACATCAGACCAGTTCACTTGAAAGACCCACAGGCACAGCTAACTGATTTCATCTAGAGACAGAGATTCTATGTTCTCTTATAAGAGTTGCATTATAGGCAGAACTCTGTTCATACCAACATCTCAAAGAGGTATAGGCATCCTTTTAGTTACCACAAACCCCTGTCTATAGATCTTGTTGGTTTCATCTCTCCTCCCTGGGTTTTTTTGTATTTTTTTTTCCATCTGACACTGTTTCCTGTAGTTTGTGTTTGGTAAATTGTGCATCTGTCTTTAACCTTTTTATTACTGAAAAGAACTAGGATGCGTTAATTATTTGGAAGAGAAGAAGGTTTCCCACATATCCATTTAAAATATCAGCCACATAAATGCCTCTGATATTACAGAAATTGAAGATTTTTGTATAGGACTAAATAAAAAATTTGGATGAATTTCTCACCCAGCCAGAGAAGAATGTAATTTGGCTGACTGAGTAAAGACACTAGAGAGATGCTTGAAACAGAGGACAAACTCCCCAGTGCCTGAAATCCCACATATTTTTCTTATTTGAAACAGTAATTCCCAGAAGGATACTGGGACATCCCATTAGCCATGCTGTTCTTGGACACACATCCTATGATTTCTACAGTAATTTCCAGGCTTGAGTTCTCACGCCTACTATGAACACTTGACATTGATAAACCAAACAGAACAAGGGTTGAAAGGTTTCCAAACCCTGAGCCCAAACAAGAAAACCAGGCGAAAGCCAGGCTGCGATTTCAAAATGAAAGCCTTTTGTTGATTATCTTTGCAGCAAGCAACTCTCTCTTGAAATAATTTCGTCTGAGCGCAAACATCTAATTTTTTTTCCTTCTTGGTTTAATTAGTGTTAGTGGAAAGAAGTGCACATTGTTGAGGATACAGAACAGAAAGAATGCAGATAAGTGTCTCTGATCACCCTCCACAGCACTGCTTTAAACCGAAGGAAAGTTGGTGCTTTCTCCTACGCTGTCGGTTCAGCAGAAAGTTGTATGAGCAAGACAGAGTCAACTTTCCACAACAAGGAGTGGAACTGCACCGATTCATGCCAAAAATCTACATGGCAATCAACAAAATAATGTTTTTGCACTTGAGAATGTGTGACTTGATTGATAATATCTAATTGTACATGACTTTTAAGCAAAACTGACAGAAAGATAGGGAGACTTTTAAGGAGCAGGGGAAGAATGAAAAGCTGAATGAAGAAAATTGTGCCGCATATCATCTTGTCTTATTACTGTTAACGCCAGCAGTCATAATCAAGAGTTTATTGTACAGGGCAATCTGGATGATTAGAAACTGGATTCAAGTTCATAAAAAACATCTTGACATAAAACTCTTTTATTTTTTACCAATAATACCAGGACGCAAACTCATCCCCTCCCTCTGCAGCCTCTTTAATTCAGCGGAATTATACCAGAGATAATTTTAGCCAAGTATTATCAGGAATCTTCAAAAATTGTATTTCAAAAAAATGTACATTTGCAGAAATACATTTTGTCACAATGAAAGGTATTGATACTGTGAATTTAGGTTGCTCCTTCCTCTACCATTTGCATTTTTTAAACTTGGAAGAAATAGAATTCAAACAGGCAAAAAAAAAAAAAAAGAAAGAAAAAAGAGAAAAACTCAAAACCCTAAAAAACATAACTATAGTGTCCAGTCAAGTTATTTTCTTTCAACCTCTTCTGCAATTATAGAAAAGACTTACTTTCCTGTTGTTATCTCTCTGAGATTTATCAGCAGGACTGTATCAGATCAAAACAAATAAATAGGAAGATATTGCTAGAAATGTGATCATGAAATTAATTTTCTGTATTTTTAGAGACAGCATCAAGACCCTTGAAAGTGGTCACCCTGGAATTTTTTTATTATCGTTCCATTCGAGAAGATTCCCACATTGTCTTTATTCCTACAGATTCTTTTTCTCCTCCCCCTGAGTTTTTTCCCTGCTTCGCCTCATCAAACCCCTTTTGTCCCTTTGCTCTATTTTACTCTTTTTCTATCAGGATAATGTTCCCTGCTCAGTTGAAACCCTCACTCCTGGGCTCTGCTTTTCCCCACCTTTAAAGTAAAATCATTCTCTACTACTTCTTAAACTGTTTCCTGCTTTGGGCTAAGGTGGTGGTGGACTACTAGGCTGTCTAGATCTATAATCTCTTTGTGGCTGCAACCAGTCAACTTGATTTTTTACCCTCTAGTGACTCTGGTAGATTATTAGTAGTTACTATCAGCTCATAATGAATTTGCTACTAAATAGCTTTTTGGGAACATTGCTGCTGCTCTTCCCCAGTTTAGTAAAACCTTCAAGAATGAGGGGAAGGACTCGGGTGCTACCAAAAAAAGAAGCATCAAGGAAAGAGATTTGCACACAAACTTGTGCTTCTGCTTCATGGGTCAATAATGTTTTGTGGTATGATATAGACATACCATATGGTTATTCGAGCCTTTGTACTATAAATACTGCTGTATTAAAATTATTTCATTCTTTGAAAATGCAGTCATGTCTGGAGTGCTATATGGGTGCTCCGTAACAATGAATAGCAATCCGGTGTGACAAGACAGGAAAAGAAAAACACTTTGAGAAATATATTTAGAGTTCAACTTGATAATGTTGAAAATTATGTCTGTATACTCTCCTAGACCTGCAAATCAGGTATGACGTGGGGTTTACACAAGCTTGAAGTATCTTTCAGATTAAATGCCTAGGCCTATAATATGGTGAAAATCGCTCTGTGTCACTGTCACAGAGCTACATTATATTTATTTTTTCGTTGAAACCTCCATTCTGTGAACAGTACTTGCAGACACCACAGATGGAGATTTGAATGTGGTGTGATACAGCACATCAGGAACTAGTTAAGGTAACGGTTTTGCAACCTGCAGTTTACTTCTGTGAAAACATCCCTGACACTGGGCAGGAGATTAACCCCTGTGTGCCAGATTCATTTGAACTTCAGCTATGTGTACGTGGATCATCTCTGTAGATTTAACTGGATATACTACTTTTCACTTCACATCCTCAAAACTTTTTGTATTGCTTCTGACTCTAAGAAGCTAGTATGAACATCCCAACCAGAGATTTTATTAACTTAAGAAATAACTGTATTTCTACCAGTAAGCTTCAGAGGTTCTATCTCCCAGAGCATATTTTGCACAATGCAAAATTGTGCCTCATGTTGCACTTTTTATGTATCCATTCATTAGCAAAAAAAATCCAGGATACTAAATCTCCAAGCAGTTTGCAAATAATTTCATTTAGAAAAGTATTCCTTTTTTTCTACTTTAAGATTCAATGCCACCTTTCTTTATCTAGCAGTTAAACTCTTTTCAACAGTGCAATAGAGAGGTATGCTAGAATATATTCAAATCAGTGGTTTTTTTACTGAAGGGTTCATCTGGCCCAAAAAACTATCTCAAGGCAGGAAGTAAAGTTATATGAAGAGCAGCCCTCAGGCTGCTGTTCTCATTCAGAGATAAAGCTCACCGTGGACTAGGAACATTTCTTATAATATACAACACGTACAGCACAATGGAAGCATAAATGTCCTTGCTGAGAAACTATGCCACAGTACATCAGAGGGAGTAAATGTAACCTGTGTACGCCCGAACTATTAAAATTCTTAATCTACCATCCCATCTACTGTGCAGACCCTCTATGAAGCTATTTAAACCAGAATCAGAGATGGAATAGCCACTGAAAATTCGCAATGATTGTGTCCAGGTTTTTTCTGGGTACCACTGCGTTTCTGTAACACTAGAAATATTAAGAAATTCTAAAAAACACCAAAGACTTCACTTGGGCTTATTCTTTATTTTAAGAGTTAAAGTGACTGTAAGATGGCCAAGGAAGAGATTAGAGTCAGGAACTAGTGTATGAAGCGTAATGAGCAAACAAGATTCCCCAGCAGTTTATTTTTTCTTTTCTGTCTTAAACTTGTTGTTTAATAGTAGAGAGAATGCAGCAAGTGGAAGAAGGTAGAAGAGGCGAAAAACAGGAGAAGAGATAAAACTTGTTTTAATCACCTTCAGCAACCTAGCCAGGAAAAGACCAGCGTATGCTGGTGCAGACACTGCTGCTGAGAAGTACCCTGGCACAGCTGCACACACCAGGAACCTGTGATTCACACCTTTATGGCAAAGCTGACAAAACTCCCATTCTCACTCCCATTTGCAAGGCAAAAAACACTTCCATACATCAGCCTTTAATGACTCCTTAGGTCTTCTGCCTCTGCCAGGTGCAAATGACTTCTCAGGTAGGCCAGCATTAGTTTCCCTCTCTGACCTGTGGTTTCCTAAGAAATTTGAAGCAAGTTTTCCCATTCTGGAGGGTCCAGTGACTTATTTCTCTTTTTGGCAGTACCATGCTGGTTTAGAGATGTGTTTGGGGGCTTTTGTTGGAATGCGGTCTGTTTCTAAGGCTGCTGCTTCAGCAGCATGTCAGAAACTGCTGCGAGTTTTCTGGTTTTGGATACAAAGCCTGAAGATGAATGAAGCTATGAGCAAGCCTTGCTAACTGTTTTTGGAGCTTTACCACCCTTGAGTTTAGCAGGGCAACATATTCTTCCTTTAAGCCATCGCATTTCAGCCTAACTCCGCAGAAGCCAATGGAGTGACACAGCAGGCTGACGCAGCTGAAGCTGTTGAGTGAGTGTATTAGGTGGACATATATCGGATAAAAAATCGTGAAAGAAGTTGCTCATTTAATAACTATATATATATATATTTTTGAGAACATGAAGTGCTCTATTGTCATGCTGGTTTGACACAATTAAGTGATAATAGTCTTAACACCAGAGGGTATCTCTTATTTCTGTTTAGGTTCACCACTCTGGAGTCAGATGTGAATTGCTCCCAAAAAGTGAGCAGGAGTTAGTCTTTTCAAAACAGAGTTGTAGCAGCTCAGTGTGTAGTATTTACCTAGGCTATATATAAGAAGAGGAGTTTCAAGTTTCTACATGCCTTGCAGGCACTTGAGGTTGTACAGAGGTGTATTTTCTGTTGGCAATGGAAAGTTTGTCGGTGGTATGCAAAAAATTTTAGGTCTGGAAACTGGATGAACAAAAGAATATGTCAGTGTGATTAAAGTAATTGTCTGGTAGAGCTGCTGTTGCAGTTATATGGCATCCCAGGCTGAAACTGGCTTGTGCTTGAGGCAGGTGGAATTCATCTCAACCCATTCGGATAAGCATGTTCCCCTAAAAATTCCCCTAAAGTCCCAAGGCCACGTGCCTAATTGCAGCAGCAGGTCTTATAATGCTTTTAATATTTAGTCCTTCATGATCTCCACTTTACTTTTTTCAGTGCTTATCTTGAAAGCTCAGGTATTAGACACCTTAACACCTGGCATCTGCATGTAGCTTTCTGGATTTGATTTGGATGCTCTAACAGCCATTGCCAGGCAAGAGCTGTACAAAATTGCTGTGCATTTCTTTTAATTATTAAATTCCAAGCTAATTCACATTTAATGTGTTTACACTCACATTTTCATCTACTTTTCACATATACCATAGCAAACAAGCCCGGCTGCAGAAACATTTGTAGAAGCAGGAAAATTCCAAGTGAGAATTAAGAATATTTGTGAAAGTAGGTTTTGTATTTACCAAGAACCTTTCTGTAAGAAAGATCCTATCTATTCAGGGCCCTGAAATATGCTAGGTAGCCTTTACTTAAACTTGATCTATTTTGAAGGTTTGACCACTTATAAACAACCTAACAAACAGCATAGCAGAGTCTTCAGGAATCACTGGTGTATCACCTTGCAGCATCCACATCATCTTACAGATCATTGAGCCTCACCTCTTTCCCTGGGAAGATCATAGAGGAGATCTTTATGGTAGCAACTTGGTCTAGTGGGTAGAATACCTGTCCATGGCAAGGGACAAGGTCCCTTCCAACCCAAACCTGTCTATGGTTCTATGATTTTCTAGGAAGGATTAGTTCCATTTCAAAATGCAAAGGGTTTGGATTCCCCATATTCTTGCTGAGAGGCTGCAGCAGCAATGGAGAAGACCTCATGGTCATTCTGGGTATAGACAAGCAGGAAATATGGGGTGAGGGAGAACTTTTCAAAAGACAAATTCCTGCTGTCATCTTTGTTGTAACTCTTTATACATGGCATTATTAGTGCATAGCACTCATATTCAGGTCTTTTGATTTAAGATCTCTTTCAGTATGCCCTTATTGACCAGGCCTAGATGTAACGAGACAAAAAATGTGTTTGTTTCCAGTGAATTTTCTTTCAGGGTCTGTTTCTGCAGTTTAAGTCATTGGGCCAGATTCTTGGTCCCACCTGTTGCCACGCGGCCCTGAGCTGCCACTGAGAGCATTGTAGCAATTGCTAGCAAACTCTACAGTATAATAAAGTACAGAGTTTGCAAAAGATCAAAGAGTTATGAGTAATGACCAAATGCCACTTCTACCTTCACCCAAGAACTGATGTTTGTCAGAGTGCAGCTGGATGAATTTACACTGGATTACCCAAAAGAAAAAGCTCTACTTAGTAACAGTCATAGAAATAAATTCCTATTCTTCACACCTGGTATATCTGTACGGTAAGACAGTCATCTGGATCTGAATTTAGTCTGTAGCATTTGTATTTTTCATTTTTTCTAATTTCAGGATGTGTTTCCACTAGACTCTCAAGCCTGATATGCGTTCAAATATTTAACACGCAATGATACAGTAAACAATAGCACTCCTCTAATTTCCTGGATTGATCATTCAGATATCATTTCCATTGCATTCAAAAAATAAGACAGAATATTTTACTCATTCCTGAGCAAAATTCTGCCTCTCAGTCCTCTCTTAGAAGAGGAAGTCTTCTTCCTCTTTCTATAATTACAAAGTTTTGCTTTATCATTGAAACAGGTTGATAAATTTGTTGTGGAGTTCTGCACATTTTACAAAAGTGACAAGTTCACTGTGTGGAAAAAAAAGCAGAACCTTCACCAGGCTCCAGACCGGAGACCATCTCCTTTCCAAGGCTGTCAAATCATCCCAAGGTACTACAGTTTATCAAACAATTTCCTTGTTATTCTCCATTGGTATCAGATGCAGAAAACCTGCCAGTGCTTTTTGTCTAATTGGTTTAAATTAAAATGCAGAGTTTCTCATGAGTGAGTGGAAAAAACATCAAATGTTTCATATTAAAATGATGTTTTGGCAAAAAACCCAAATGTACCTATGGATACTTGGTGTGTGCTTTCAGTCAAACATTAAGCTTTTGGCACAAATGTTTCCATGTCACTTTTTTTATGCCGTGATATGATAACACTACAATACTACTTAAATGCTGACACAACTGAAAATATTGTCAGTTAGGACACCTAGGCACTGGCAAGCTCTTTTTTATATTTGCAACCTAGCACTCTCTGTGAGCTTAACAAAAATGTTCATCACTTTCCATGGAGGTGGAGGGAAATTAAAAAAGAACAAATTGCTTTAGAAAGAAAGTTGGAGAGAATATCACAACAAATGGAAGATCTGTGGCATGTCAGAAACTTTTCATTCCTTCCTTCCAGGGTTTTTTTCTGGATTTATCTCTTTAGGTGCAATCCATTTCCATTCCACCATTATGTCATCTATAATTTAAATTTATGAGACAAAACTTTAGTCTTGCCAGGGAAGCAGCTGGAGAGCTCTATTCCCTTTGCCATAGAAAATGTAGATGTGCTGAACGTATTGTGTCTGACAAGGTCTGTTGAAAGTACTCCTATCTTTTCTGACAAATATCCATCAACACGTAATATTTATTCCTCTGTTTTAGTTTCCCTGCAAATAATTGACAGTCCCTCAGCAAGGAGTGAGTTTCCTGCTGAGACAGCACCACCTGTATGGTTTTCCCAATCTCACATCAAGTGCTCCAAAATGGAGGATTTCACAGGGCTAATGGATAAAATGAAGGAAGCAGATGCAGTCAAATGCAGGGGGAAAAAAAATTCTCCTCAAAACTGAGTTGTTGTAGTTAACATTGCTCCACAATGACAGATCTATACAACCTTTATTGCAGGTATACAAAGACTTTTCAGACATTTTCACTTGTATTTTATTGATCAAGCAGCCCCCATTCTTTTCCTGTATAGTTGTGCACTTTAGTAGGTTCAGATAAGATATTAGGAAAATATTTTACTTTGAGGGGGGAGAGGCACTGGCACAGGTAGCCTAGGGAAGTTGTGGATGCTCATCCCTGGAGGTGTGCTGGCCAGGTTAGATGGGACTCTGAGCACATGAACTGTTTGAAGCTGTCCTTGCCTATGCTTCAAAGCTAAATTTTACTGATGTACAGAGTATCTCTGACACTGTCGTGTGTAAACAAATATTTTCAAGGCTGGCTATGTGGTTTTGCTAGACTACAGCAGATATGTTTCCCCTTTGAAAACCGGATACCTCCCAAGAACATCCTAGGTCAGTCACCCAGAAAAGAAGCTACTGCCAACACTTTTGGCCAGTGAAGTTACTGAGGGGATCCATGAGGGGAAAAATATTCATGTAGCTCCCCAGCAAGGGGCTACATGACCTATCAAAAATTCTGGTGAAAATGGTGCATCACTGAAGAGAACAGAAATATTCCTGCTTTTGCACAAGAAAGATCAAAATATGGCCAGCTCCTTTCTGATCCTGTCACACTTAGTCCAAGTTGTGATGTAAGTCATGTAAGCCACAAAAAGAATAGAACTAGATTTTTTTTCAAACACTAGAATCGTGTTTGCAGAGTTGGTAGGTTAAGAAGTTTCCATTCCGCAGAAGCTAACGTCCTTAGTGATTGTTTCTTTAAATGTAAGTGGCATTTTAATAAACTTCATAATAAAAGTGCTCAATGCACTTCTGGTATGGCAATTACTGATTCTTTAGGGAACAAACTCTACATTATTGGGCAAGAAATATTGCCAATAAGTGTCTTATGCATCTACGTCCGTACTTAAAACAACACAGGTAAACATGTCCCTCGTAACCATGGTGATAGTCTCTGCTTTCTTAGGTCAACATGTTCCTTTTAGCTCTCAAGGTTCTGTAAAGTGTGAAGCATAAAAACAATATAACAAGAATTAATTTTATGATTATTATTTGTTTTATACTGGAGATCTAATTGAAAAAAACTAACCTTGATTGCAGCTGTCCTGTGCTAGTTCCATACAGCAGTCAAAGGTAATTCATGGTCTGTACTAAAAAGAGAAGCATAATGTTCCAGAAATCAAGGAAAACACATTTTCAGAGAAATCAAGTTTGTTGAGAAGAGGGGTACAATAAAAAGGTTATGAATAACCTGTCTTTATGTACATTTTAAATAAATTTCTGTCTTTTTTAAGGGTTGGGCAGTGTTTTACTTTGTTGTTTTGTTTGTTCTAGCAGGGTTTTGTCCATTTTCAGGAGATAGTATGGAAAAAACTGGAACAATATATTTTAATAGAATTGCTGTTATGAAATTGAGTGGTTTTGCTATCAAAATTAAGCGTAGAAACAAATTTGGCCATACTTGGCTTAAATCTATTGGAGGTAAGGCTGAGTAAAGTTTGGTTCAGTTGTGACTTACAGTAAGATCAAACAGTAGGACTTATAAAATATTGCTCCAATTTAGAGTGTAACATTGTCCAGTCATCCCATCCAGGGCTTTTAAGGGCCAGCTAGTGATAAATAAGCTGAAAGAATGGCCCTTCCTTCACTTAATATCTAGTGAGGAAAGGTATTTTTGGGTCACTTTGTTTGTGACAGAAAACATATTCAAGTATGTGGGCTGGGTCCTTGTATGGTTGAAACTAAAGACTGGGACTCAGCAACAGTAGAACAACAGAGGATGGTCCTGACCATGAAGATGCCGAGGTGCACTTAACGAGGGTGTTGTTTATAAGGTTTTCAACATATAAGACCTCACAGAAACCTTTTCTACTATGACTGCACCAAAAAAACCAGCTAAGATTTCTGAACAAATGTGGTTTAGAGAAAGGCAGTGTTTTCTCAATTTGGCAGAGGGATGTCAAATGTTCGGAAGGAGATGGCCTAGAAGAGATAATGTCCCAAAGCAGAGCAATGAGTTAAGGCTTAGCTGTAAGTTTTTCGTCTCGGTTACAGAATGAATTGACTTCATCCTTCATGCTCAGGAAGGAAAGTAGTCTTTTTCTGCACCAGCCGCAAATGTTCATATTCAGAGAAGCTATTTATTTTCGTTACTGAGTAATGAAAAGGCAAAGCTTTTTCTGAACACATTCACAGTTGTTTCTGAAGCAGAAATGAGTTTTCTGATTTTTAGTGCTTTGGCTAGTAGAACAATTATCAGGAGCTAGTGAGTTTTTAAAGGTTTCTAATGTGAACCTATGATTTTGGAACCCATCTGCTGTCAAAATCTAACTAGGTTACAGACAACATGACACGATCTATGGCCCATTTCCACTAATGACTAAAACATGAAGGTACTGCCTCCTATAAAGAACACTCCTCACTTGTGATGGGGAGAAAGCTTCGAAAATCTGAAATGCAAGGCTCTTAGACCATCACCAAATTGTTTCCGAAGTTTATGGGAAGATACAATAACAATGAGCAAGTAAACTCTGCCTTTGTGGTAAAACAGAGGCTTTTCATTACTCCACAATGCTGAAAAGCATAGTTAGGGTGCGTAAAATTTGAGACAAGAAGCTGGATGGTTTAACTTGTCTTTGTTTTGAGAACTAGCTGTATTGGTTTTGCATTGCCTGGTTTTGGTAGCAGGGCGGCAGAGAGGTGGCTTCTGTGAGAAGCTGCCAAAAGCTTCCACCATGTCTGACAAAGCCAATCCCTGACGGCTCCAAAGATGGATGCGATGCTGGCCAAAGCTGGGCCAACTAGAGATGGTGGTAACACCTGTGTGACAACACATGATTGAAGAAGATAAAATGATTTAAGAAGAAATCAAAAAAAAGTTTGTGGAGCAGTTTTAATTCCAGTCACAGAAAAGCAGGGTGAAAATACATGAGATAAACAACATGCAGACACCAAGATCAGTAGAGAAGGAGGGCGAGAAGATGCTTGCCAAAACCAAGATTCCTCTGCAGGCCATGGTGAGGACCGTGGTGAGGCAGCTGTGTACCTACAGCCTGTGGAGGATCATGGGGTATGCAGAGATCCACCTGCTACCCATGGAGGAGCCCCTAATGAAGCAAGTGGCTGCCTGGAGGAGGCTGTGATCCTGCGGGAGATGCACGGAGAGAGGGCCCCTGCTCCCATGGTGGAGTAGCCTGTCCTCGAAGGACTCCACCCCATGGAAGAATGACCCATCCTGCAGAAGTTTTGAGAGGACTGTTTGCCCATGGGATGGACTCACACTGCAGTAGTCCACAGAGAGCTGTTGCTGGTGAGATGGAGGCACGTTGAAGAAGTCCGCAGAAAACTGTATCATGTGGGAGGGACCCCACACAGAAGAAACAACAGGTGATGAACAGACCATAACTTCCATTCTCTGTCTCCTAGCACTGCTAGAGTAGGAGGTAGAGCTGGGAAGGAGGGAGAGGTGAGGCGAAGATGTTTTTACAGTCTTAGTTTACTTCTCATTATCCTGCTCTGATTCCATTAGCAATAAATTCACTTTATATCTCTAAGTTGAGCCTGTTTTGCTTTTAATGGTATTTGTGGGGGCCGGTGAGCCTGCAGCCACAGCAGCCCCCTAGATGTGCCCTGGCCACACCCCCTGGGCTAGAGAGATCAAAAGGTCTCTCCCAGGATGCCTTGTTTTGCTCTCTTTACCCTAGCCTCTCCTGTGTACCACCCCCATGCCCTCAGACTATTGGTCCCTGCTGCTTTCTCCCCACCCCTACTGACCTCACATAAAAACCTGAACACTTCGTTTTTCACTCTCTCGCTCATCTTCTCTTGGTCTCATCCTCATCTGCCTCCCTGGACGCTCACCACATGCATGGCTGGAATAAATCCCTCCAGGAGACCAATCCTGACTCTGTGCCATCGACTCTCCAGGGTGTCTGAGTGTGTGTGTGCAGCCGTGTGTGCAGCGGCCTCGCTGTGCAGCTCTCAGCCAGAGACGCTTTTAAAAGGCTGTAGCCTCCCTACCACCAAACATCCGGCTGCAACAGGTATTTAGTGAGCAATGTCTTCCAGGCCTTATCTCAACCCATGTACCTTTAAATCTTCTCTCTTCTGTATCTTTAAATTTTCTCTCCTCTGTCCAGCTGCAGCAGGGGAGTGAGCGAGCAGCTTTTGTGGGTGCCTGGCATATGACCAGCATCAACCCACGACACTAGCTTACTCTCGTATCGAGTGACATCTGCTACCATTTGGTGCTTTAATACATATAACGTTGGCCAGTGAGGTCAGTCCACTCCTTAGTGGATGAGTACAGGCATTGCAATATGGTCTTCCTAAAATGAGGCACCCTGCCTGACAATCTCAACAGGAGATCTGAGATAAAATGTGAATTAGTCTCCAGTACTTAAGTGGTTTTCTCCAGAAAAAGAGACTAAAGCATCTGGAGAGTAGCTGGGGGAGGAAAGAGGCATTCCTGGTGTCTCTTTGAAAAAGGGATTGTACATGTGACTTTGGTGCAGAGTGATGTTAATTTTGTGCCAGTTGACAGTATACTTTTTCTACAAAATAAAAGTATATATATTAAAAAAAAGCAAAAGAGAGGAAAAAAACCTTAGGTAGTAGAACAGTCAGAGTGAAGTCTCATCCATTAGCTCTTGAATTTTGCCACCTTTCACAACACTTGAAGAGTGTTGTTAGTTACAACTCAAAAGATACTTAATGTTGTGTCTTGCTGGTATTCACCTTAATTACTGGACTGACTGTTTTTGTGAGTTATGAAATGACAAAATTAGAACTGAATTTCATCCTCTGTTATACTCACTAAACCACCAGAATAATACAGCACAGAATACCCTCCCATACCAAGTACCAGCATATGACTGCTCAAGCTCTATTCATCTCTAGCAGTGCATGTAATGCATGAAGTGAGAAGAGCAGAGCAAATCAAAAACAGAAAGAAAAATATGGGAAAGAAGTATCTTCTGCTACATGATAGTTTAAATTTTGAGGAGGGGGCAGTCAAACGAAGTGGCCAGTAAAAGTAATTGCTCACCAGATGTGTCACAAATATGCTCATTCTACATCATTTCATGAAAAAAAAAAAGCTTTCTGTATATAGATGTTCAAAACTCATTCAAGCTCAAAGTAACCTATATACATCCGTGTAATCTATCTATATTGGACTGAAGTTCTTTGGTGCTTTGAGACTCCATTATGTTGCATGTGGTTTCCATTCTCTTGTTTTTATAGCTTTTCGGAATTTATTTTAGAGCTTTTGAGACCTCTAACAATTCCCTGGCTAGAAAGATGAGGTTTAAGTCTGCTCAGCTTGTTTCAGAGTTTCTCATTTCTTACAGCAATTCTTTGTGTGTTTAACTCAGTATTAGACTTAATGTTCTTTGATTCCAAGCATTGCATCATTAACAAGCCTAGTTTTTCCTTTTGCCAGCATTTACCATTCACCTAGAAATAGTGTCATTTCTCAATAAAAGACAGTTTCAATTTTATTTGGTTTGTTCTTTCTGTCTTTATTGAAGAAAAAGTCCCCAGATTATAATTATTTGATTGTATTATTTTTGATGAATTATGCTATGGTATGTTTTTCTGACTCAGTTTTTTTTTAAATGTTCATGGAAGGGGAGAAAATATGCATGGACTCTTAAAACCATAGGCTTGTTTCACAGCTTTCATCAGCGTTTCCATTAGGCTATCTAATAGGCCATGGAAAATAAACTGTCAGAATGAGACAGACCATACCATATGCAAGACCCTGTTGTGGAAGTAAATTAATATATAGTCTCTCTGAAGTTATCAAGGCCAAATCAGGAATGGTGTGTAAGGAGATCAAACAAAGGCTTCCTTACTATCCACCGTATTCTTTTATTTGCTGATCTCTTGGGGAATCTAAGTTTGCATAACTTGCACACCAAAGAGATGAAAGGAGCTATTCTTGGAAATAATGCAGAGCCTTCTTTAACTTATTATTTCTTACTGTGTCCAAGTTGTATAGTTTGGGGATTTTTTTAATCACATTTTCTTCTGCTGGGTCCCTGTGAATTCAGACCTACTTTGTTAAGCGTGTTAAACAACTGGAGGACAGAAAACTAAATTTCAGTAACCTGGGTGATGCAAATTAGGTGGTGGCTAAGTTGTATCATTAATCTAAAACCCTCCTAACCCTGTACATCTATTGTTTTCATGGGAAAAATTAACTTGAGGTTTTTGTGTATATCAGGAGAAAATAAGTCTCACTCTTTGTACAACTGCTGCGGCAAGTTTGGTGCACTATGCCGTGTTAGGTCTCTACCATTCCTTCTCCCTTAGGATGATGTGCTCTATCCATGGATACAGCAGCAGCAGTACCAACCTCCTACATATGCCTCCTGAACCTTAGATTTCCAGCTAAGACTCATGGAGTTTTTCTCCTGTAAGTTTCCTAAAAGGGAACACAAGTATTTGCATTAGGAATTTATCTGAAGACTGGAAGGCTTGGACAGATGTAAGTGGCATTTTTTTATATCCTCTGTTTTATTTTTAAAGGCACAAAACCAGTTAGCATTTTGCAACTTAGGAGCAGCTGACCTGTGATAGTGATTCATGTTCTGTGACCCATGGCAATTCAAAATGAATCAGTTTTGTTTACTCACCTAATTGGCCACACTTGAAATTCATTTGCGCTTCCCCACAGTCATCTCTGAATTCAGTAGGACTAGCTACAAAAACATGAACTACTCAGTGACAAAGAATATTTGTTGGATCAAATCTACAGTTGCTGCTTGTGCTAGAAAACTTCATCATGTAGCACCAAATATGGTGCTGTCTTGATGTGCATCCACTTTCAGGAGAAATAATCTCTTTAAACAGAGAGTATGCATATATGTATTTACAGCTCATGCTTGTGTTGTTTTATAAATCAGTGGAATATATAATCAGATACCTAACTGGGAGTGTGCACTGCTGAACAGGAAGCCTGTAATCATTTTATGACTAGTCCATAGTGGACTATATGACATGGAAGACCGGGAATCAATGTTTCCACGTGGTGATCACAGTGCCAAGTACACAAGTTAAATAAAGATTGCATGCTGAGACTGACCATTATATGGCAGTTCTGAAATGAAGCATGAGCTAGCTTTCTCCTCAAGAGATAAGGCACTGGTTTGTAGTACCCAAACACACAACAGTGGCCATAAGCAAACAAAATAAGTCACTACAAATTAAGTGGAAAATATGAAACAGACAGGTCCCTCCATCAGGCTGGTTTTTCAAGCACAAGATACTGGCCAGCTCCTGCAAGAGTGTTATGAGAAAGGCAGGGTGCATCCCTCGATATTTACATTTCTACACAACCCCACAAGGTTCCCCCACAGATGCAGTCCAGGACAAGTGGTGGGGACCAGGAAGGACATTGTTTCACACCGCTGTGACTTCTGCTTCCGTGGTTTGCAGGGAAGAACTTAATGTTCATACCTTCCCTGTTTAATATTGAATCTGTGAACAAAGGGCAAAGCATGCAGTGTTGATGCTGATGACTTTCCAGGATATCCCATAACTAACAGCTGCTGCAGACACACACAACATTGCTTAAAGATTTGCTCCTTTTCTCTCTGCTGCTGTTATTTTAATGGGTTTTCAGCTCCGGAGCTCCTGGCCACTTGCTCTTCCTGCTCATTTCAGTGGCTCCAGGGAGATAGTGAACAACCCCTCAGATTGGCAGTGCTGCCCCGACACCATGGGGGGTTTCCACTGCAGAGCATTAGCTTCACTCAATATTTCAGAGCTGGCACCACTCCTGACACAGCATGACTTGCTGCTGTGTAACACAAACTTGCTATTACCTGTACATAAGAACCTGCACATCCAAAACACGTTTTCTTATTCATACTTTGAGGAAAGCATTTCCAAATGCTTGCCGAAATTATTTTGTTCAAATTCTCCATTATGCTCTCTTGAAAATTGCTGCTCATTTGTTCTCCTTCCTAAAGAGCAGAACGATTTGCCCATAAAACAGCAATGACCGAGATTTTCCAGAGACATGTTTCAGCCATGGTTTTATTTGCCTAGTACCCTGTGTTTACATTCTGACTCCAAGATTTTCTGCAGACATTGATCACTGACGTTTTATTATTTTTTTTGCTTGTGGTGGTGAGGGTTTGAAGCATTTTTTTTATACTGTTGCTTGCAAAGCAGCTCCTAGGACAGCAAGTCCTAGCACAGTGCTCATCATACACGTATTTATCACCGTAATCTGCAACCAGTGCTTGTTATACTTTTCTTGACATTTTCTGGTATGGTTTTTGACATCTGCTTGCAAATTCCTACAGCCTTTTCAGTCCTGATATTCACTGGTTTTGTCTGATGCTGTTTTCATAGTCTAGATATGCAAGTTCATTGTTTTCCTTCAAGCCTTGTCTGCTCAGTCATACTGGGATAGTCAGTCCTGAAGGCTTTCTTTCAGCCGCAAAATCTTTACAGAACTTCTTGGGAAAAATGTGCTTATATACTCAGGTATTTAAACTTTACAGTATTTTTCCTTAAAAAACAAACAAAAAACCCAAATCAAAACAAACAACAACAACAAACCTGTAAATTGTATACTAACCTTATCCTCTCTACATGTCTAAGGACAAAAGCGGTAAAGTTCTGTTTTCCCACAAAAATCTGACAATGTCATGGCATAATGGCAAAGTAGGAGGAATGCTAAAATCTTTGTGAAGTAACTGGTTGGATCAATGTGGGGTTTTGTGTCATGTGGTATTAATTGTTGTCAAAAATGACCCTTTCAAACCATGGAAAACTCCAGCAAGTGTTCAAGATTTTCTGTCATCTCGTGTATCAGACATCCTTTGTAGCCTCCGTTCACCATAATTTAAGATATTTGAACATTTTAAAGTTTTTTTTTCCACTAGTATAGAGGTCTGTGTATTTTGTGCAAAATAACAAAACAGAAATGTATGTCTAAGCCCAATATACATGTATGCAAATATTAGAATGCTAAACAAGTAAAATCTTTGAGATTTTTGATAATTCTTCTCACATGATTCTCAAATTACACTGAAGAAGTAAACTATGAAACATCACACTCAGATAAACAATTCACAACAAATGTTTTGACAAATCTGCTGTCTTTTATGTTTGAGATGTGTCTGTGAAGAGGTTTTGCTTCTCATTCGTAACCGAAAATTGTTCAGCCATGATGTCTACAGAAGAAAAGCCTCACCCCATTAATCCTTTGAGTATTATTTGTGGAAATTGCTAATGTTTACAGTTTTCTTAATAACCACAAACACCATAACTGACCACAAAATATTTCAGCTTTTTGCAGAACAGGAGGATGGGTTGTTAAGCAATTTTTGTCAACATATACATGATTTAGGAATAAATGTATGTGAATTTCTATGATGCTGCTTGCCTGCACATTTATGCAAATATGTGTTTGTGAGCTAACTTCCATCATTTTTGAAAATTTTTAAAAACCCATGAGCATGCAAACAAAATAGGGTCCAGAATAACATAAAACCAAATTCAGCTTTTTTATTTTAAGAAAAAGTCAGATACTTACAGATCTAAACCATCCTAGACCCTAAACGAGATTCTGTAGTCTCTGATATCATTACTATCAATTTAGACGAATATAACTCAGGTTATTGTTGGCTGATAACATTTATAGACCAAATGAAATAATCAATAGTATTGCATTTTTAGTATTTTTAGATATTTCGTTTCAGCAAATAGCTACAAAGCACTGGTGAGCTGAGATTAAATTATTCATATACACTCATCCTTAAAGAAAATCGGAAGGTAAGCTGCTATTAACTATTGTGAGGAAATTATGTAATATGTTAACTAGAGACCACTGTATTTTTCCTTAATATATTAATGTACAGATGAGATTAACATAGCTCTGCACACTAAACACAGGATTTCTTTTCTTTTTTCTTTTTGTTCTAGTATTGCTATTTGATCATTAAAGATTTACTAAAACAATCAGGATAATTTTAATTTTTATAATACTCTACATTTTAGATACACTAATATCTAATTATTTGTTGCTTACTTTTAGTTATTATAATATTTCAATTATATTTTTAACATGAAAGGGCAGATCTTGTGTCATCTGTGAAATTCTTTGGCTTTTTGTCTCCCTTGAAAAATCTACCATTATCACACCTTTTCTTGTTTTATCACTTTACTCTCAGTAAATTGACAAGAACCTCATGTTCAGAATTCATGTTTGCTGTCCTTCAGAGGAATTCCCACTACTTACACAGGGCAAATTCCTGGACCAGACTAAGCTGCAAGCAAGATGACTCCAGGCAAGAGCTAAAGAGACTGATCTCTTTACACTCTTCTTTGTTTTGTTAGGAGTCATCTGAACTCCCATGAATTTTTCACAATCTCTTCTAAAGGGAACACATCTCCAGTAAAGGCTGTGCTACAGTCACTCTTTGAAACTCAGTTTTCGAATGTGATCAAAATTAGTTAGAATGAGTTTTCTTGATTACACTCATTTTTTCCCTCAGACACTGAGAGAGAAGAACTCAGTTTAAATGTAGGTTCAGCAACAACTTGATAGAATACCATGGAATAGAAAACTACTAATTTTTGATGCATGGAACACAAATGCATAAACCATTGGAAGTAAGAATACTGTGAAATATGTAAGTGATTCTGCAAGGTTTTAATTTCTGCAAGTGCTTCTGAAGATCAGCAACATTTTTAATGGAAAAAGAAGTACTTTCATTTTGTTTCTTCCCTATCAGAAATTACCAGTGATCTGAGAACTTGGTCCTATATTCTTCACAGGTAGTTATTTATTTATGTATATACATTTGTATAAAATACTTGTTTTCTCTCCTTTTCAGAGGCCTTTACAAAACCTCCCTCTTTTTTGTATTTTTTTTTTTCTGGAAAAGCTGTTTTCAATATGAAAAGAACTGACAGGGGTTTTTTTTCTTACTTCATAATGACAAAAATTTTTACAGTATGAGGAAAATATCTGTAAGCAGTGATGGTACAGATCTTACCGTTAGATGTGGGGGAGGTCAAATGGAGAACTGATTTTCTACAGAAACTGATGTCTCCTTAAATCTGTAAACATTTGTGGGAGCTGGTGAGCCAGAGCCACAGCCACAGCAGCCCCTGGCCACACTCCCTGGGCCAGGGAGATCCAAAGATCTCTCCCAGGGTGCCTTGTTCTGCTCTCCTTTCCCTAGCCCTACCTGTGTACCACCCCCATGCCCTCAGACTATTGGGCCCTGATGCTTTCTCTCCACCCCTACTGACCCCACATAAAAAACCTGAACACTTCCTCTTTCATCTCTCTTGCTCATCCTCTGTTGGTTTTGTCCTCATCTGCCTCCCTGGACCCGCACCACACATGTGGCTGGAATAAATCCCTCCAGGAGACCAATCCTGACTCTGTGCCATCGACTTACTGAGGAGACTCTCCGGGGTGTCTGAGTGTGTGTGTGTGCAGTGGCCTCACCGTGCAGCTCTCAGCCAGAGACGCTTTCAGAAGGTTGTAGCCTCTTTACCACCAAACCTCCAGCTGCAACAAACATTGAGCTAAAATACTTTACTTCCTGAGGTGAAACCAGTCACCTCCAGCAGTTGCTAAGATATCATTAATAATCATACGTGCAATAAATAACAACATCCAAATTAGCTCCTGAGAGATATATGGCTGCAAATTGCAGCAACAAATCACTGCGTCTGTAAGAGAATGATCATTACTCCAGTGTGTACAAAAGCTGTTTTAACAACTGTATTCTTTATGGTGAAGCTCACCCTAATTAGCCTTTCAGATTCCTGAGGGAAATGTCTGCAGAGCATTTGACATTGTGATGTTTGATTTAGCAGGGGGAAGGGAGGATTTGTTTCTAAACCTAGAAAGCACAGGGCCACGAGCTTAGCTTTCAATTAGGTCAGTTCTATTAACGGGGAAGGGAAGTAAATAGTCCTTTCAGGAAAATAGTTTGGAAGTAAATTAATAATTGATCTGTTTGGTATATGTAAATGCTTTACAGATAGCTCTTTGATGGCAGGACTGCATGCACCCAAGAACACATGTGCAGGCAAAAATATCACTATTGTATGTATTTCTTCTGCTGTCTCTATACCAATGAAGTTTTTCTCGCCAACCTACCCTGTTAACAAGTGCTGGAATTTTGCGAGAAGCTGATGAAATACCCAAAAATAAAAGTTGGTCAGGTTTTGCTAGCCCAGGTGCCAGGGAGGCGGATGGAGGTTGGTGCTGATACTGAGCCATCCATTCTCTGCAAAGGTCTTGGCCTGGAATCAGTCAGGTAGTGAAGTGTCTGATGGTTGTATACCCTAATGGCTTAATTGTAGGTGATTTGTTTCCTAAAGGAAATCTGTAAACCAGGGTCGAATTTCTGAAATTTCATGGGTAGACTGAAGTGGTTTAAAAGAAAGTAACACACTATTTTTCATATTGCACAACATGGATAAATGAGCTCATAAAAACTGATGACCAGTAGACTTGAATCTGACCACCTTCAGATTGTCTCTTTTTGCAAAGCACCAACACATTTAACAAGCAGAGTGAATACAGCGATTGTGGTAGGGAAGATTCGCATGTGTTATATGATAGCTGTTACTGTCTTGGTCAGCAAGCAGGATGCCCAGGCTCACAGCAATATTTCCAGCCATCCTAGGAGAATAGCCAAACAACAGCTTGGGAAGACGGTTTAGAACAAAAAAAGGAACAGGATTTAAGTTACTTTCTTATCCTTTTTTTTTTTTTTTTTGAGAGAAGGAGCTTTCTTACTGGCTCATTGAAATTGCAACCTACCCTTGCTATTCTCTAACATTTAATAGAGAACCTAGAAACCTTTATGGAGCTATAGATTCTGCCATGATTGCAAGTTACTTAGTGTCTTTTTGTGGATTTTAAGTCTGTATAGACACCTGTGCGAGTAGTATTCAGGGGATGGCGTGAGACAGCAGTGTAACTTCCTCAGGTGTTCCAACCATAAATACATGTACCTGGTATTTGCAAAACAGATGTAACAGTCTAAACAGATGTAAAAATCAAAGAGAAATGGTTTCGTAAGATGCGTGCATGTAAATCAGTACTTTTAAAAAAAGAAATTATTAGATAATTTTGCTGCTTTACTGCCTATTGCTCTTTACCGAATCGCATTTCCTAGAGTAAAAAAATTGTACGTTTTCACTGCACACCCTGATAGCTCTAGCTATAATGACAGGAGTTTTTGAAAATCCTTCCTAAGAGGTTGGCACTCTGAAATGATGCTCAGAGCTTATGAACTAAGGAAATGTATGACAGTCCACTTTTATTGTTTGCTTGAAATAGGTCCTTCTTCTGTAGACAGAGGAAACATGTAATTTGAAAACATTTGTTGCAATTTAAGTTTGCCTACTACCCTAAATAATTCTCGTGATTGAATTGACACAATTCCCACTTCTGACTCCTCCTTCCAGACCTCATTCAGGTTTTATATTTGTTTATTATTATAAAGAGCTGATGAAGATTTTGAAGAAGTTGTGATGGGGATTATTGTATTTTAATATTTCAGTAGCATACAGTACTCTAAAAAGTATGTGTTAAACGCCACACCATATAGAAGCGTGGTTCTTGTGCCTTTATTTTTACTGAAGGTGGAAGCACCTCTGTTGTTTAGGGAGAGTGTATCTATTAGAGGAAAACCGTGATGTAATTGAAATGGAACCATTGGTATCCTTTGCATAAAAATTATGGACTCATTTAATAGGTTTTCTTTCCTCCCCCCTGCTGTATTATGAAGTGACACAGAAATGTAGATTAAATGGATCACTGACTGCTCTGGAGAGGTGGTTCTGTTCATATCTTTAGTATAGTTTTCTGAAATACACAATGTATTCACCCAGGGAAAATGTGATAACTTGTAGATTGATAAGCCTATTGTAGTGAAAGGCATAAATCTTGCTGTTGGGGAAGGAATTGTAGGTAGGCTTGAGAGAGTATCTGAGCTAGAATTTGCCCCTGAGAGCTGAGGCTCTGAATCAATAAGCACTTCAGCATGCATATAAGTCCCTCTGAAACCAGCCAGATGCAATACATACTTAAGTGCTCTGCTAAATAAAGGTGGGAACTAGTATGCTTAGCTTTTAACACATGCTCAAGCAGTCTTTTCTAAACCAGGGCCCAAGTCCCTTAAAAAGAGAAAAAAAAAATTATACACAGATGGACTGGCACCACAAGCTAGTCAGGCTATGAAGAGTAAGTTTTTCCATAACAGAATCAGCAGGAATTATTATTAAATACAGTCATGTCAACAATGCATAGTGTGGGGCTGTGAGCCAAGTGGAAAACTGTCTTGTGCTCACCAGTCTGCTCAGAGGAGATGAGGCTCCCCAACACCAAAGCAAAGATAGAGGCTACAGAATGAAAGTAATAAGTAAAAACGGATGCCAATAAAAATCCAGATGCTTTCTGAAGTGCATGTGAGTATACACGAAACTGGAAACCATGTTGATTACTTTAAAAAAAAGTTTTCTTTTTCCTTGACTTGGGCCATTTAAGTGATTTCTGTATTTCAAGGTGTGCAAAGGAAATCTGGGAGTGTTTTTGCTAGTCCACAATTCTCTGGATAATGCCCTTGCTTGTCCTTTTCCTGTTCTTTTATGTGTCAGCAATTATTGACCTCAACCTTCATTTTTGATGAGCTATATAAAACATTAATAAATGATGAGTAAAAAAAAAATGTTGTGGCGCATGATAAAATCACCCGTATTACAAATAAAATGTTCACTTGTGAGATTGCCAGCTATTTTTACATTCAGCACTCTAAGTGTTTAAACACAGTAGTGCTTTAAAAGAACTATACATGAAAATCCATTAACAGCTGAGGTTTTGATAGATATGGCTAAGAGTGTTGGTTCTGTACTCAGGACTGGTAAAATATGAGTGAGGAAAATACAGATATTTCCTTAGTGAAAATTACAAGGATAGACACTATGCTCTGGTTTTAAATAGAATATTTAAGCTAATTAAGTAAAATGCAGAACTTGATTTTATATTTGAGTAAAAGTAGTCCAGGGGAGGAGAAGGAAAGATTTTACAGAATATTCTGAGAGAAAAGTCTTATTTGTGTTTATTACTTGTGTCATATGTTAGTTATTGTTATGTTTTGTTATGTTTTCATAGAAGTAACAGCATCTCTGTGCGAAATGCACTTTCTCCAACAAAGTACAGACCCACTGAGGCTGAGCCCAACATGGTCTTGCTGTAAATATGTGCCACAGAGAAAACAATTAGACTGTCAACAAGGGTATGCTCTGCAAAAAATCTGAAGGTTTTGTGCTATGGCAAATCCTCCTACAGGATCTGGATCGAGGCTAACAGTACTTGTCTTAAGTCTGAGGGTTTTTCACTTCAAAGATCTGAAAGCTTAATTTGTATAGTGTGTTTCAATCTGACCTCCTTCCACAGCTCAGTTTAGGAATTTGTTAAAAACCAAAGAGGTGCGTGACTTTATTTAATTTGTGACACTAGCAGTGGCCAAACCAGGTTGCTCTGGCTATTAGACTCCAGAGGACCCAGCAGCATGTGCCCCTACTGGGACCCAGAGGCACAGACAGCTGTGATGATCCCTGGACATGCAGGTGCACATTGTCAGAGATTTGTAAGGCTGAACCCATCCTCCTTACCAGAATTGTCTGTTTGCTTCACATGTCATTTCTTACACTTCTTGCAAGGCAAGCCTGCCAGTGTACACCTTCCTCCTTAACCCGTGACATCCAACTCAAGAGAGAGACAGAAAGCAGTCATGAAACAAAAGGAGGTTTTTCCCCCCAACATGAAGGAGCCAGATATACATTCTGGTCAGAGCTACCTGAGGGAAAGGAATCTTGGCTCTCTGTCTTCACACTAGGAGGGAGAGGCAATGTTTAGATCCATAAATGCATCTTCACTGTCTTTGCCTATCCCTAGCTGCTGGAGGCAGAGGGACACAGGCAGAAGTCCTGTGGGACACTCCTACCTCTTCTTCACAGCAGAGATGGAAGCAGGTGCATCAGGCAGGTTTATGAATTTGTAATATTCTGCTGTTGCTAGGCAGTGCCTGAAATTTTTCAAAACGGAACAATCTGAGGTGTTTATTCAGTGATCATTTTGTGGAAACTTATTCCATGAGATAATATTGGCCTAGGTGGATAAGTCAGCTTCTTTTTTTTATTTGATGGGGAGGAATGAGAGCCTTTCTTTAAAAGCATGAGGGATAGAGTGGATCATGGTTGTGTGCAAGTGGATCTCTATGGCTGGGACTAAGTGCAGACTCCTAGGTCCATCTGTGTGCGGCAGCTGAGCCCCTGCTCCGTGCCAGGCTGAGACACAGGTCATCCCCTCCACTGGTTCAAGCTACTGTGTGAAAAAGCTCCAGTGCATGCCTCAGAAGACAGTAAGGGTGCATTTCGTCCCTTGCAGAATGAGTAAAGGACTGGGATCTGGCAAAGGGCCATGCCCAAAGCAGAAATTAAAGACAGACATACACCCTGAAAATCCATATGCTTTCATTATGGATATTTGCAGTCTGAAGTTGCTTCATTGTTGTTGGTTAAATTTTTGTGAATCAGTCTTTTTTTGAGATCACAAACTGTCCTGAAACCTTTTATGTGGGCAAATGAGCAATGCTGTAGTTAACCAAGTTAAAAAAGAAAAAAAAAAAAAGTAACACAGTGTGGCTAGGTTTAGGCACCTAAATCCACATATAGGTTCCTAAAATTAGGTCTGGTTCTCAGAAGGTCATAATTTTTTGAGAATGAAGCTAGTAATTTGGGTAGCTAGATGTAAACTGAGGTCTCTGAATTTAATTGGTTGTGAAGCAGCATTTTTGACTTAAACCCAAGCCCTTCTGCCTTTGGAGAATACATCCTTGCTGGAAATGCTAGAAATTTGTATATACAGTGTTTTACAGATGTGTTCTGTTCTTCATTTTCCACAAAGAAACAATGGTTAAAAAAAAAAAGAGTCTGTGAGGTTTTTTAAAGTAGAAGATAATTAATGTAAATCAGTCCCTAGAAACAATACAGGCTTATTTTCACATTTGCTTGGGATTAAGCCGCTTCCACAAAATACTTCCACATGTATGCTAATTAGTTTTATAACAAAACCAACCATCCCACAATGAAGAGTGAAGACAAAAGTCTTATGAACCATGCCTTATTCAATCAACATTTATCTCCCTGTTCCAGGCCAGCAGGATTCTCTTCAGGGTTAACTCCTGCTGAGAACTATAGACCTGCACTGCTCAGCACCTGACCAAGCCAAGGGACCTCTGGGTGCTTGGGAGTGGATAAGAAGCCTCCTCTGATATGATTATTGTCAGGGGAAAATGGTATATTTTCACTATTTTTGACTTTTTTTTTCAGCCTTTACTCCATTTCTGCTCCTGGGACCTGCTTCTGTGTGAGGTGACGTCTGTCTGTGTCAGCTGTGATCCTACGTTCTTATAAACACACACAAGCACAACCTTCCGTTTTTGCTGGATTTGTTTGCATATACCATAAATGAAACCTGATGGGATATCATTCTAATGTCTTCATTGTATAGCTAATTCTAAGGATGAAGCCAAGTGAGAAATTGATGGCAAAGGATTAGAAGAGCTATGGTAGACTGCTGTAGCCCATTCTGCTGGCAGCTGCAGAGAAGACAAAACAATAGTCTTGCTCTCTGTTCCTGCCTAACTTTGCTCTGCCAATACAACTATTTATATCTCTTTACTATAAACTGGATCTCTAAAACAACTAAGGTTAAAGATATCCTCTTTTCTGGAGGGGTAATGAAAGGGAAGTTTCTACCCAGCCTTTCCGTGGAAGCCAGGACATGATCTAATGGAGCCCCTGGAAAGACGAGAAGCTCTCACAGTCGAATGTGGTCTCACAGTCATACCCATAAGTGCACTTTTTCTTGTGCCCTTTGTCACTTTCTAAATTTCTGGTTCCTTCATAACCTGGGGACCCACCCAACACATTGCAAGCTAAGGGTTTCTTTAATGGAAACAGGAACATGGAGCCAACTGCTGAGTGTGCAGGTATGATCTACAGGTGGGCCACACACTTGCCCAGGAACAAGATTTATTCTGGTTGCTATCATATAATTTCTGCTTCCTCAGAGTTTTTCTGTTGTTCTTCTATAGAAACACCACTCTTTGAAGGACCAAAGTAATACAGTTCTCTCAGAGACAGGATAAACGTTTGGACTACAGAAAAGAAACTATGATGCAGCTTTTTTCTTACTATTTGGTATGTCACACTCACTAACTGCAAATTTAAGGTCGTATCTGAGACCTGCGTCTACGTCCTACCTCCTGAATGCATTTGATTTCTGTGTCCAGCGTGCATAGAACATAATCCTACTTTGATATTTTGACAAAAGTTAATAATTGTTAAAGATCTCATCCCACAATTGCTGCACACACAAATCATATTTTGAGTGCAGATCGGGGAGTGCACTTAACGGAGTGAAAAGTGATCCTGCCTTATCAGACATCTGTCGATACTGCTATTTCTGAACTTCAGTGGATGCTGCATTACACAGCCACTTTGGTTTTTGTTATCAAGGCAATTTCTTCTGCAGCTCTTCAGCTGCCTTTCTGCTTTTGGTGGCTGATAATCTTCGTTGTCAGTGCCTGGGTAGACATGTTATTTCCATCAGCACAGTTTCTCTGCCATAAGCATCGGAGTCTTCTACAGAAGCTGTTATGTTCTGTGGGATGTTCCTAGATATACTCTTAGAATCTCACATAGACCCTGGGGTGGTTGCAGCTTATGGTACCAGCTACTAAAGACTGCAGAGGTAAATGGAAAGTGTGCTCTGCTTCACTTTTGTTCCTGGGTGAAAAGTATCAATAACAGCATACTTAACTCCTTGAGATTTATTCTGTGATTAACCCAGTGTGCATCCACTTCATGCAGCCTCCTAGATCCCAAAATGAGGTCATTTATTAGAAGAATGCATGGCCGAAAAAATTGCTAGATGGTGAAAACTGTGCGTTAATATCTATGCTTTTTTGGATGATAAGAGGCTATAGACATGAAGGCTAAGGTCAAATAAAATTTTAGATCACAGTATTTCCATCTGCAGAAAATTGTACGGAGGATTCATAAGAGGAAAGGCGGAGGAGAAGCTTTTTGAACCTGCAGTAGACAACTGCAAGGGTCAGTGTTTGGCCAGGGCCGTGTTTAAATGATGGGATACACTTGTCTCTACACTGTATAGCAAATAATTTTTGTGTAATTAAAATTATGTTTTTGACTGCTTATATTTCTTTATTAAGCCCTTTCTCTTTCTGAAACAAGAGCAGCTTTTCTTTGTGTACCTTAAGCTATTTCCAAAACAGTGCAAATCAGGGCCAATGGAGCACAAACCTAAAGGAATAGTGAGCGGAGTACATAGCTGCAACCTGTTTGTGTGTAGCTGTGTAGATGTGCTATTTCAGGGTGTGGAATTTGGGGAGGAGGGCAGAAACAAGTTACAACCCCCAGCAAACTTCAGCTTGTAATATGAAGGAAGTATCTTTGCACAGGAGCAGGAGTGTTCCTCAGGGGTCTGTGTGCATCCCAATGCAGTACTTTCACTTTGAATCATTTATACTATAGCAGTACCACTTCCACGCCTAAGCACCTCTTAGGCTGGAATGAACATTTCCTCTTAGCTGCCTCTTGATAAAGCATCTGTCTTCTACAGGAAAGATCAAATTATCTCTTCTGCTGGATAAATATAACAAAAATGGGTGAAGGATTTATTTTATTCTGCACAGGATAAGTGCACCTTAGTAAAGCAAAGTTTAAAAAAATGGCCACTTCATGGTTTCATTTTAATTTTTTTTTCTTTTTTTTTGTTTTTCCTTTTTTTTTTTTTTTTTCCCTTTTTTTTTTTTTTTTTCCCTTTTTTTTTTTTTTTTTCCCTTTTTTTTTTTTTTTTTCCCTTTTTTTTTTTTTTTTTCCCTTTTTTTTTTTTTTTTTCCCTTTTTTTTTTTTTTTTTCCCTTTTTTTTTTTTTTTTTAACAGGAACAGATTCTACTTTCAGAAGATGAGAGCAAATCCACCACCTGGGAAATTCAGATACTTACTCAAGGTATAGAATTTTCTAAGATATCCTGCAGGGATTTTTTTTTTTAAAAGAATTAAATACTAGCCTCAGTGCAGAGGTTGATGTGATTTCATAGCACAGCAGGAATCCCATTACAATTTAGAATAGTTTAAAATCTAACACTTGGTATCAAAAACAGCTGCATTAGGGCAGACTCAACCTTGGAGGAGATCAGCCAAGCAAGGTCTTAAGGGTGCATTTTCAGAGTGGTGCCTAGTGATTTAGCCACATAACTCCTATTACTTTAAATCACTAAATCACTAGGCACCACTCCAAAACACTATTCCCAGAGTCTCTTTCTTAAGGAACCTCATGGAGCATTTACATTGAACAAGTCTGAAACACCTGTACACCACTGTTTGCCTTAGCTCACTCCTAAAATGGCTTTCTCTGCACTGCTGCACTTGATTAATTAATTGAAAAGTCTTGTGTGGCTGTTTTGCACCCTGCCATTTATATTTGAATTTGTCATCAAAGTTTCAAATAAGACTTTGACAGAAATGTGGAGTTACAAATTTTTCCATTTACCTTTATTCAATGTACATTTCTAGGGTTTTAGATACACATTGTGAGCATTACTAACAAGCTGGTGGATGCTTGAACATCTTTCTGAACAGAACTAAAGCAGCAGATAAGGAAATGTGACTATTTAAATTGAACAACCATTTTCAACTTTTTCCCTGTGTCTAACAATTAAAACACCTAAATCTAAGTCTTCCATTTAAATGTAAACTGTCCTATCCATTTTAAACTAACAGTACATTAAATTACTTGACACATCAGCTGGAATGATTAAATTATGTAGCAGTAGAGATATCTCTAGAAACAATGATGGGTGGGACAAAGCTACCAACAGTAATTTGAAATGGTGGAGGGGGGGAGGTGTTTTCAGATGATAAGACACCACCATCATTTTCACCATTGTGAAATACAGCTTCAAGTTAATAAGATTTGCCATTCAATCACCATTTGTTGTCTTCAGTGTACTCTTTTCAACTCTCTCAGTGTACTCTTTTTCCGCTCTCTCAGTGGACTGAGAGGTGTGGGTTTGTAGATGTGAATATGTATATACATATGTGAGTACATGGAAAGACCAACCTCTTGCATAACATGTTTTATTGGAAGGATACTGAAGTGGTGTGCTGCATGTTCAGTGCTAGGACATTGTACCTAGCTTAGGTGGAAGCATATGGAAAGAGGAAGACCCCACCTGGAATGAACACAAGCCCCTGCTGTTAAGTGTATAATGGTGTTTTTCATTTTGGATCAGCCTGTGGAGAAAGAAGGCCAAATGGAAAGGCTATCATATTTGCATTTCTTTCCTTTACAAAATTGTAGTTCAGAATTTCTTAGGTAATCAAGACCCACTGGGGCTTTTTTTTCAGCATTTTTTTCAGGGAGCTGGAGTCTAGTCTGTGCCAGGACTGGGCTGAGGGTTTGAATGGCATTAGAAGTAGTTTCTGTGCTCCTTCTTCCTCTTCTAACCCTACTGTTGGGGTAAACCTGAAGCCAGCTTTCCTCTCAGTATTTCAGTAATCTAGAAGCCATAGATACACATTTGTTTGAAGCTCATTACTTGTTAGAAGAGGTCTCCCTATTCTTTTCTGTTACAGTAAGGTTGAGAAACCCACTCCCTCAAAGTTGTTGAGGTATTTGTAAGAACAGCTCTAGAGTCACCCAGAACCCAGTCAGAATATATCAGGGTGCAAAGTCACTGATGGTTAGACCTGGGTACTATTGTTAGATCACATAATCACAGAATCATTAAGATTGCAAAAGACCTTAAAAATCGTTGAGTTCAACCATTAACCCAGCACCATAGTGTTCACCACTAAACCATATCACCAAGTGCCACATTCACACAAGTGTTGAATACTTTACCACATATCCAGGCAGCCTCTTCAGGTGCCTGATCACCCTTTCAGTGAAAAAATTATTTCTGATATACCAGTCTAAAGTTTTTCTGGCATTACTTGAGGCCTTCTTCTCTGCTTCTGTTATTTGTTCCCTGAGAGGAGAGACTGACCTCTACCTGGTTACAACCTCCTTTCACATAGATGTAGAGAGGGATTAGGTCTTCCTGGAGACTCCATTTCTCCAGGCTAAACAACCTCAGCTGCCTCAGCCACTCCTCATAAGTCTTGTGCTCTGAAACATGGATTTTGCACCTTTGGGTTTTTATCAGGCAAACCTCAGGCAAAAAAATTGGGGTCAGCCACAGTAAAGCCTTATTATTTAGCTCCTGAAGAACATCTTATGCTTTCAGATACTGTTGGATGTCTCTGCTGATGAAGGAGTGCATAAATCAAGTGACACCCATCAAGGAGCTGTTGCTTAGAGTATCAGTCCTGCTGAGGAAGAATCAGAAGGTGCAAGCTGTAAGCAAGCTGCCCTGCTCTGTAATTGGACAATCAGTGAAACACTCACATGTCTAAGTGTTAAAGGTACACTTCTGCTTCCTTCAGGGTCTGACTAAGCTTTCTTGTCTGACCCTCTGCTGGTTTTGGAGCCACCAAAATACATACCCACTAAGAAGTTGGGTGTATAGTTGCTTCAAGATGAACAGCTTGAAACTTCTGGTACAAAAGAGTTGAATTCTGTTACATAATTACAGAATTTCTCCAGGAAAAAAAATACAGAATTTCTCCAGGTGATGGGGGTGATCCAAGCTGGGTTTTCCATGCTCAATATTAAAAATTATCATTTCCTTTTTAGTATGGAACCCGTTTTTGCACATCTTTATGTAACCTTGTGAATCACAGGGTTCTAAAATGATACTTGGTCCTCATGGAATTAAAAAGTAATTATTCCATTATCTAATGGGACAGGAAGAGACAAGTCTGGTAATTCATTTCTTATACTCTTCACCGGTTTTCCTCTTCTGAGGCAAAGGCAGAACCAGTTGTCTTTCCCCTCTGTGCAATGCTCCATCTCAGTCCAACAGCTATTCAACAGCAACAACCTCCTGAAGATGTTGTCCCCAAGACACGTCTTTCCCTCTTTGCAGAAAGCCCATTATTTAATGCTCTCATTAAAGCACTCGGTATTACACATCCTCTGTGTTACTTTTCCCAGTTAATCAAATTCAGCCTTCACCAAACCTAAATTTATTAATTCTGTAACCAGATATAATTGTAAAAAAAGTGTAATTTTATTATTGATTTCTTATAGAGAATCGAAGGAAAATAACTGCATCTGAAAGAGCCATGGGATGAGTTATCCATAACAGTCCAAATGTTGAACTTTCTTAATTTATTTCCAATAAATATCAGATTGCTTTGGTTTCTAGCATTATTTTCAGAAAAAGCCAAACAAAAAAAAAATATGAATTTGCTCAAGACATAAAGAGGAGAAATTGAATAGGCCTTTAAAGAATTTTAAATTACTGGAAAGGTCCCTGTCTACACAATGAGAGAAAATTACTACTTCTCTGCAGTAAAAGTTATGTATTTAGTGGTTTCTCTACACGGAAGATATAGTCCTTTAATCATGTCAGAATACGTCTTTTAGTTTAGGTCTTTGTCTCTAGCAAACCATTTAGTTTAAACTAAAGATCTGTAAGAATTTTTTTCGTTTTTTTTAATGTTTGAGGAAATGCTGTGTTTCAATGTCAGAAAAATCCATGATTATTTTTTGCAAAAAAAAGGTTAAATTCCTTGAATTAAAGCAAAACATGAAAAATTTTTGTTTCCCAAACTAAGATTCCATAGTATTCCCTCTGAAAATTGGAAAGAGCAAAAACCATCTGGTGGTTTTGAAAATAAATATGTTTCTTAGGCTCACTAACCTCTGCGTTTTCCCACAGGCTGACCTGACAAGGCACTGAAAAGCCTGGGTTCTGCGAGATACTGGAAATTTGGTGAATGTCCTTGGAAATGAGGAGCCAGAACTTCAGAGCTCCCTTTCAGGTGGGCTGTTTGGAAGTGCATAAAAGCTATCAGTGTTTAAGGCCAAGAGTTTTGTGGGTTGAAAGGAGTCCAGAATCTACTGACTTTTAGAATTACGTAATTGCATTAGGTGTATCAGCAGGAAGTGAGGTCAATGCATTGGTGGGGAATCTGGGAGGAGGATGTGAGCAGTCTCCGTAAATATGAGTGCAGTAAGGTCAGGAGGCTGAGCAGATCTACTGAAACCAAAGAAAATTTTAGTGCATCTGTAGATAGGTGTAAATATATAATTAATTAATTTTGTTGGCAGAAGGTATGTATCAGAGCAGTGAAGCTCTGAAAGAGATTTCCAATTACACACAGAGGAGTTAAAAAACCTCCTCTGACGTTTCAGTGCCTGGGTTCTAAACATTTAGTGGGGCAGGAGATGGTCTTGGTGAACTGTGATGAGCTCAATGAACTTGCCACTTTGTGTTCAAAAAGCTACGCCAGTTTCTCCAAATCAGCATTTTCCTGCAATGATGTTGTCAGATTTCCGAGTTGCTCTGCTTACATGCCAACAGTGTGGGTAGGTCTACAGGGTTCTGACAGCTATTGGTGGAGAGGCTTCACTGCAGAGTTAAGCAACTTGGTGAAACCTTTCAGTTTGATAGTGGTAATTTAAAAGGCTACATGAAGTCAGGTGGAATTTGGTATGGCTTGAGGTCTGAATTCCATTACAAGTAAGCATGTGAAAAGCACAGATTTTACAAAATACTCCCTTAAAAAGGGCAAAATTTATCTGCTACAAATCTTTCATTGTCATGACCTCTCTGTGCAAAAATAGTGAGTGTCACACAAACCTGAGGACATGGTAAAAAGCACTTTCATTTTCTTCAGTTCATGTGTTTTAATTTACTTCAATTGGAAATAAGTTAGTAAGAAGTGGAAAGCAGGGGTGGAGTCATTCTAACTTGGGTTTGAATCAAGGGTTTGGAAAAAAATTCCACAAAGCCTTTCTGCTTAAATGTACCCAATGGGAATCTTGCATTCATTTTAGCAAGACATATCCTGGTATTTGTAAAGTTGTGATGTACTAAATTAGTTCCCTCCTGGGGAAATTGAAGTGACATTTGTGTAGCTTGGACTTTTCTCTGAAAATATTAAATCACCAATTGTATAAGTGATATGCCTTGAAAGAGTTTCTAACTCCTGTACTAAAAAAAGATTGTTACTGAACATTTCTTACTGGCAAGAATATGTGTCAGACAGCAGAATATATCTTATTTATTTAGTCATAATGTCACCTAGAGTTTCTTGCCATTAATTTAGGATTTCTAAGATGCCATAGTCTCTCCATTTTTGAACATTAAAAAAAAAAAAAATTGAAGAGTGGAACAAAATTTCAATAAAGTAGTGTAAAAAAACCCCTTGACTTCATGTATGACAACAAACCCCCAGCTCTAGATTCCTTTTAAGCTTTCGGAGGAGGGATGTTTCCAAACGTGAGTTACTTTAGTTTGCTAGTCAAGCCCAGAGGGGATGTTTCACTTGCAACTACAAACCTAGGAATACTGAAACTACTGGAAGAAGCTTCACAATAACCCACCTACTTTCTCAAAAGTGTTTTTCATTCTTTTAAAGCCTCTGCATGAGAGACACCAGCTGAAAGAACTTTTCCATAATTTTATTTCTCCATCCTCAATGCTTCATCCTTCTCTGGAGTGCTCTGAAAATACTGGTCTTAAATGGAAGAGCACACCAAAATCCTTTCACCCATCTTGCTGTGTTCAATTTTCCATTATGCCTTTTCCTCTCATCACACTATTTCTAAATTTGCCAAGCAGCATTGTTCTGGACTACCTGATGTTCTGTGGATATGCTCGTATTTATATGCCCCTAAATTCCTGTGAGTATATTCAAGTAATCCATGAAGATAAGCAGTCATAGCTGTCAGAACTATGACACTGCAGCCCAAAACACCTATGATCACAGTGCTGCTGATTTTTGTGTGTTTGTAAAGTAATGAAAAGTATATTTTGAGTAAGAAAACCTTGATTGTGGTCAGTGTTTGGAAGTGCTTATTAAAGGGATATTTTTTTGTGTTGGACAGATAATGCCCTTCTTTACATTCATGAACCTTGGCTGGAACCTTAAACCTTTGCCCCAAGAAGGCAAAAGTGGCACCTCTTCCACTGATGTCAGTGAAATTTATCTTTTGAAGTGAAATATATTCTTAAATGTTTTCTGGACACAGAACTTCCATGATATTTGTACTGGGATTGTTTAAACTTTTAACCTACCTGAAGATGCTTTTTTGGATCATGGAATATTTGCCTGCCATGCTAAATTCTTTAGGCTCTTGATCTGATCATGTCCATTTCATTCTACCGTGTAGTCCCTTCCCTGATGCAGAAAAGGCCTAAGCAGTAATAAGAGGCAGAGAATACACAAATACTAGTATGATGCTATTTTATCTCTGAACCTATGGTGATTGCAGATGAAAATCAATGAGTTCCAGCTATGAGAACTTTCAGAAAACTCTTTGCCATATCTGTGATAAGAAAACATAACAAGTACAGACTATGTCCGAGGAGTGTTCGGCTGAAGCAGTACATGCCAACTTTGGCTGCCTCCCTGAAAACTGGTGAGTGGAAGAGAAAGGACCACAACTTTCAATGGCCAAAGGTACCATTTCTAATCTGCTGCTCATGAAAAATGAAGGAGAAATGAGTCGGCTAATTGATCACCATGTATCTTTGGCTGTTTCTGTGTTTCCCCTTTTGTATTCACTCTTTCATTCTTTGTAAAGGCTCTAGTCTGGTACTAGTCAATGAAATTGAAATTAAGATATTAAAAGAAACTCCCAAAATGCCCCAAGCCTTATCTGATGGCACTTTTCCTTCTCTGAAGACATGGAAGCATTATGCTCTTGTCCTAAATTAATCAATGTGTTATTTTTTTGCAAGACAACTTGGTTTTCATAAGAATTATGTATATCAGGCGCTTCTGTAGTGTGACAAATGAATAATGAAAGGTTAAGAAACTGGTTTTGTAACTCTTCAGATGTTAATGTTTGGTCATACTAGGTCTAGACCAAATTCTTAGCTGTAGCATGCATAGCTGAGATGAATGGGAATGACGGTATATTTCATGGATCCATTGGTTCTTTGTTTAGCTGAAAATCCAGCCTCTCAAAAAATTTAATGCAAGCTTGAGTCTTTAAATTATACTTTGAATATCTTAGAAGAGCTATCTGACAACCTTCAGTCACTGAGCCAGCTTCAGCAACACCTAATGATGTTTGTCGATCAGAGTACAGCTGGTCATAATTTTTTGTCTAATTTATGACTTTTATAATTTATTTTCCTGATGATTTCCCGGTGAAGGATGTTGATTTCCCTGTATTGAAACATTTTTAAAAGTGACAATTTCAGTTATATTTAGGACAAAACAAAAGTGAAAGACGGAATTGTGGTAATGACTTTTTCTGCTTTGGCAGAGACACAACTGAACATTTTGATTTTTTATTTCAAAGTGATTTTGTTTATCATGCATTTTAATAAAATGTTTAATGTGTGCTGAAGCAATGAAAGTCACAAATAAGGGTTCCAAAAAAACCCCAAATAAACAATCTTTATTTAATCCAATTTTTTTTAAAATAGGTGTTTAAGATAGGTCCTAGAAATCTTGGTTAGTTAGAGGTTAGTTAGGCTAATGGCATTAGAACCAGTTTCTGACACAAATGGCACACAGGAGAATGATGTAGATGAAGCTTTTCTCCCATTCAAAGCCCAGGTCAGATAACATGGTCAATACTGGCAGTAGGCATGGATGAAGAGTGGAGCTGCACAGGTCAGGGAATGTCCAAGAAACCATAAAATGGCTATAACGCTGATATAAAACATTGACTTGGTTTAATCTGTCACTTCTTGATGAAAAACTTTTGTGTTCCCATACTTTCTCTTCCATGTTACTAGTTTTCTCAGAAATGGCAGAGAAGGTTCTCCCACTGTCATCTTTCCTCTGCCTGCCTGACATTCCCAAGGGAAAAGGCCTGTCCTGACTTGGTTTCTCATCTGGGAGCAGAGCTTATGCCTTTGGATTTAAAGAAAGAGGCAATTGTGCTGTTTCTGCACCACTTGTATCTTTAAGAAAAAAATTTGCTTAGTGCTGAGCTTACCGTAGTTTTAGACTCAAAAGGTGTTGAAAACATTGGTTTATTCATAAAATAGAAACACTAATGTCCTTCTGGCTTCTCAGCTCTTTTAACTGCAAGTGTTAGTTTAGTCCTGAGATGTTGAGGCTTCTCACTTCTGATTCAAAATTGTAATCCCAAGGTTGCTTTTATGATAGTGGAAAAAGCTGATGGAAAGGATACATTCAGTAGTGAATTATCTCATCAGTATTTTCCCTACCACTTACTTTTAGCTTGTAGTGTTTGGCATATTGATTAGGCAAAACACGTATTCATGCAAATAGACTGCTACACATATATGTTAGAAAACAAAAAAGTCCCTCTGTAGAAGACTGCTCGTTCTGTACATGCATTTAGTGCATGGAAAAGTTTAAACTGACTTCAGAGTGTTCTGGTATCCTGAATCAAACAGGAAAGTGAGAAAAATATCTCATTCAGTATATCTCTGATATATATTTAACAGTGCTCCCAGTCCTTTGCTGAGTCCTGTGTTTTTTTCAGTGTCCAAAGTATTCTCATCTTCCCTTCTTCAGAAGTCTGCAATTTCCTGCTGCTCTCTCTTTATCAGTGAGAGAAGGAAAGGAGCATCTGGTTGGGGAAAAATAGATAGCTTGATAGTCTTGCTGTATTTCTTTGGAAAGGCATTAAAATGTCATAGCAGTATGTGTATAATACGTACCCTCAGATGATCTGTCAGTTATGTAAAGACGCATTTTGCAGAATAACAGGGCTGCCATCAATATGGAGTAGAAGCAACATTTTTTAAAATGCCATGCCTTGTACTTAAACACCTGGAAAGCTGAAGAAACTCTCTGTGCTGCAGTTTCCAATTGGTTACCTACAGAAAATGACGATTCCTTACTCTATTGTTGCACAGCATTGTGTTCTGAAGTCATGGTTTTGGGGGGTTTTGGGGTTTTTTGTGTGTGTATGTTTGTTTTGGTTTGGTTTTTTCGTTGTATTTTTTGTTTGTTTGTTTTTTGGTTTTTTTGTTTGTTTGGGTTTTTTGGTTGGTTGGGGGACTTTTTTTGTTTTGCTTTTTTTTGGGTTTTTTGTTAGTTTAACCTGTAATTTGAAGGTAAAGTTTTGGCTTGTTTGGAAATATTTTGATGCAGAGTTTTGGCTTTGAGATATAACAGCCTTTAGATCTGAAACTGCGTAGACATCATGGTGAAAGGCACTTTTGATACAAGATTCCTAAGATAATGCAGTCTGCAATTTTTTCCAGAGGATGAACTTGTATTTCCTGTTTCGCAATACTGTGGGTTGGAAATTGCCATCTAGACAGAGAGATTTATGTTGCTATTAAGTGTTTTAGGTTTTTTGTGACTTAATGGTATTATTTTCTTTTCTTTACGAAGGTACATTATTGTTTTCTCTTCCATTTCCCATAAATGTGTATATGGGTACTCTTCAGTACTCTTCAGTAAAAGAGAAAAATAATCAAGGACTTCAGGACATCTTTGGCTTTTTTTTTTTTAATTGACATTGATTGATCTTTCTTCATCTTGTCTATTTTTCTTGAAATAGCTTCTGAAAACTTGCATAAGGACATATTCTTTGCTTAAGAGCAAATACTTCTGCTTTCAAAATGGTGAAAGAACGGCATACAGAGAGAAATTCTCCCCCTCACTTGAGCTCTAAACTCAACTGTCATCAGGACTGTGGCCAAAAATGAATATGAATTTCTCTTTCCTTAAAAGCTTATATATTTTACCATATTATCTTTAAATGTAAGGTGCTTAAATGTCTCTCTCTATCAGGATAATCATCCTTGTGTTTTTACTGTATTCTGTGTAGAGAACAAAATACTGGGGAGTTTTAAAAATACTTTCAATGAAATATTCCAATTTTGAGTTATCCTTCTATATCATTCATATGTGTGGGTTTTATACTGTTGGAGAGAGACTGTGCAGCGAGAGGAGGTCATACCTACCAATCAGGACTATCAAATAAAACCTTCTGGTAAACTGAGAAAAAGCAGTAATAATGGTAAAAATGCACCAACAGCATAAATTATACTATACTGTAAAAAAATTAATTCGGTGTTTGTATATTCATTGGACATGCCATATTTTAGTGTTTGCTCATGTCACTTGGGAGATCAAATTAGTACATGGAAGGTATGAATGTAAGGAGAAAGCAGGTTACACTCTGTGGATTGCTGCATCACTGCAGCACTTTGAATTCGTCACAGGTATTTCTGGCTGACACTGGTTTTACAATTAGCGACACAAATGAGGACACACATGTGCAATGTCTACAGGAGAGATGTTGTGTTTTTTCTGGATTGTGGTGGATGCAGAAGAGGTTTGCGGGAGAGTGGCATTTAGGACTTTTTCTTTAATTACGAAACCACACCAAAGTAAACAACCACATTCCTCTTCTGGCTGGTGCCCCATCAAAACCTCACCCAGCCCTGGATCTCTCAAGAGATAACCAGTTTGGCTGGACTGCTCAGAAACCTCTCTTCCCTTGTTTCAATTTTATGTTACCTGGTTTTACGCAGTTGTGATTAATATTCCAGGCAGCATTTCATAAAATTTTTTGCTGCTTTTCTGCGCCTCATGAATGACATGTCCTCACTTCAAGGGCGATTTTCCTACCCTCAAGATGAGGATGTGGCACACCAAGTATCACCTTCAGGAACAAGCAATATAAGTACTATAATGAGATGAGTCTTTTCAGAGCCTGTAATTGGTGACAAGGCATGGCAGCTTTATATCAGGCAGAGATGTACAACACAGGGCTGATTAATGAGGCTGGAACATCACAGCTGAGAGCCTTACAGGCACTACTAGACAGAAGAATGTCATATATTCTGCAGGTTGTTACTGTGCCCAGAGCCTCCAATTTGCATCACGAAACCTTTAGGTAGGCCAATTCAAGATAATCCAGGATGGGATCCTGCTTCTTAGATGGATTATCAGTTCTATGGCCTGCAATCCATCATTCTTAATCCCTGCTCTCATGGACAGTAGTAAAAGTCATCTCAATTTGCAGGCCGGCTCACTTTAACCGGGTTAGTTTAGTAACCCTCCTTTAAAGTCAGCTTGGGAAGAGAGGTAATGTTTTCAGTTAGGAAGACCTAGAAACTGACTGTAGTAAGATTTGGTTGTTGATCAAGAAATAGGAATTTAGTCATGTTAAGAAATCTTCATAGAGATCTATGTGGAACAAATAATGAAATAAAATGGCTAACGAGGAATTCTGCAAAGATACCACCAAAACAATAAGGAATCTGATTGGAAACTGGTTAAAAAAGGGATTTTTTTCTTTGGAGGAAGAACTTTGATGATTTACTATTTTTATTTGATTTATGTACTCTGAGCTTGGGTTTTGTGTGGTTTTAGAATTTTTTTTTTTAGAAAACCAACAACTAGTTTTTGAAACAAAAAGCACATTCAAATTAGTAGAATTTTTAGACAGATTTTTCCCATTTTTAAATAATCATAGATGACTGTTAAAATAATGCGTCGGATTATGTCTTCTCTCTCCCCCCTCCTGCTGTGAGATGTTTTAAGGAGAAAGATTCTATGTAAAGGGTAGAAGGGAGACCCTAAGTATGCTGCACTCTAAGAGGTATTTGCTTTTATTTTTAGAAACCATCTTACACACATGCCCCTGGCATGAATAAAGTTCAGTGGCAACTCTATTAGTTGATTAGTTGATTATGGGGTTTGGTCAGAAAAAAAAAATTCAAAAGAAAGAAAATCAGATTCCAAAACACCTTTTGGTGCCAGTTATGAAAATCTTTGTTAAATATCTTTCCATGCCTCAGCACAAACATCCCGAAAACATGTTTTGCAAGTATATCTCCAGAGTTTGTCAGTTATATGCAAAATGCAAATTTTGATTGAAAACATCAGGTTTTCTTTTGTTTTGGTTTGTTCTTAAGAAGTTATGTTGCTGAGGTGACAATACTATGCCACAAGCATAAGAGAAGCCTGCCAGGCAGCATGCCACTGTGCTGAATTGCTAATAATAGCAATTATAAAAATGACTAAAAAGCACTGCAGTCTTCGCCTGCAGATTTCTCTTCCTTTGCTGACACTGGTCTTTCAGACAGTGATTCAAAAGGATTACAGCTGAAGACGATGTTATTTGTTTGTGGGCAGTTTCATGGGCAAAGTATTGAATACCTTACTTTAACTAAAACACAGATTCAGTCAAAGAAATAGTAGATCTGCCTTGTCTTCCAGCTTATCTTTCAGTTATCACTTTCCCTTGATGCTAACACATACAGATTTAATAGTCTCTGTGTGTGTTTGTGTGTGTGTGTGTGCGTGTTCATGATTGAAATAATGACCAGAGAATTCACAGTCCTTTAAGAGGCCAGATGTGGAAATGTACGTGATAAACCCACATAATAAAAATCTCTTAGTCCTTCTACTGGAAACCAACTTCTTTTACTTTTTCTGTGAGCATTTTAGGGTTTTGCTTTATTTTTCTGGTTATGATTGCAGTCTTGTCATCTAGTTTCTCTTATGCCTTTATCTAAGGCATGATCCTTATGTCATGTAAGCTATTTTTATTATCCAACCAATGGCAGATTTGCTAAGGATAGTGGTCCAAAATTTCTTGGAATATCTAATAAAATTTTAGAACAAAATCTTGTTATTTTAATTTGAAGTTTTCAATAAATAATTTCTCAGTATTTTTATGAATTCTAATAGAAAAAAACCACTATCCTTTACAGGGAAGATGTAATTTCTTTTCACATATCAAAAGCGGTAGAAATCCATTGACCATAGGGAACCTTGACTAAAAAGGTGTCATTTTTCAAGGCTGAACCTACATTGAATGACTTCAAAGGAGCTGTCAAAGGATTTGACATGTGAACACTTCTTGAAGCTGATATGTGAATGCTTGTTGAAGTAACAAGGCTATGTGTAGCCTTTTAAATGGATTATCATGTTTACCTATTTGAGTGTCTACTCAAGTGGGACAACACTCAGGTACAAACAAGCAGAGAGGAAACACAGCCAAAACATGTCAGAGCAGACATTGCAGCCAATGTCTTCAAAATTTTAAGTATTTATAAGGGCTTTGTTCTTGTATTTTTTTAGTTGTTGCTGGAGGACTTTAAATGTTGAGTTCTTCATCCTATTCTTGTTGTGTGAACAAAATGCAAATGTGTTCCAACCCCACAAAGAAATTAGCGAGGGCTGTCAAGCCATGGTAAGACCTGTGTTGTCATAGGACACAGCCCCTGAGAGCCAAGATAGAACCAGAACGGAGAAATCCTTCAGGACAAGTGATCCAGCTCTTCTTCAGACTGACCTGATAAACACTGCCAAAAAACTGTGAAGCTTTGAGCTGAGATAATTGGTCTTGATGGTGGGGCCTATTCTGATATTTTACCATTATGTCAAAAAGGTCCTGTAATGAGAATTTTAATTTCTTGGCAGCCCAAAGTGGAACTTGATTATGAACAGCAATCTGAACTTTGTCAAATAAGGACCATATTTACAAATGTGCTAATAACTGGGCAGTTTCTATAATGAAACCACTGGCCAGGCTTTCCAAGCACATTAGCCCCCATTGTAAGCCCAAGAGACTTAGCTGGTTTGTGAAAATCTGGCAGCCATTGCATCTCTCCACTGTCTCAGAAAATCAGTGACATAATTAAACAACCGTCTGTTTTTTCATTTCTTTTCAGTTATTATTTGGATGAGACTTTTCTATTGTCTTGTTCTCTTCTCTTTTTGGTGCATCAATAACTGTTAAATAAACACTGGCTTTGTTTTAGAAGACAATAAAACAGTCAATGCCTCTTTGCTTTTCTGAGTCTGCTAATACACAATTGTTCACCTTTAAAGGCATACATTTCTCTTTGCTAGACAATTGCTTCTTAACAGTTGGTAATTCACAAATGATGTGATAGGTTGTGATCCTGCAGCCTGTTTTGTATGTATGATCATTTGGATTTCTTCTGCATCTCACTGAAGGTCAACAGGGTTCTCATGACAATTCACTTGTTATAGCTTCCAGTGTGCAAAGCAAATGAGAATTGGGACTGACGTTATTAAAAAAAAATGGCAAGTGTAAGGCATTCCCTATGATGATCCAATTTTACACATCACAATAATGCCTAAAATTTTATACTCTCAATAGTTTTTGTTTGTTTCCTCGTTTTTCCTCATTTTTGAGCTACTCAGTAGAGTTATGATGGGACAACCAGAGATTTTACTAGCCATAATTTCTTTTAGGCACCACTTATTTTTCCTACCTGAGGAGTAGGGTATGTAGCATGGGAAACAGGTGTGGTACTAGAGCAGAAAATGTTATGTTACTGACAGCATGAATTTATTATTGACAATTTTGAACTGGAGAACTTTTTAATACCTTTCTCTTACAAACTGTCACTTGGGAGAGGTTTCAGACAAAAGGTAGAACTAACTCTTTTAGCTCTAGGCTTGGTGTTTGTTTTTTATTTGTCTCTGTTCACTTTACAGCTCCACTTACAAACTTGTGAACCTATCCAAAGGGCATTTTCAAAGTATTTAACTCACTACAATTCTGTCAGTAGAAGGTGTTTGGTAGACCCATTTGTATCATAACCTTTCTTTCTCAGTCACATCATCAATCAATCAGTCAATCAATCAATCAGCCATTTGTGCATGTTGGAAATCAGACTATCCTAGGAGTAAAGAATCTCCTTCCCCAGAAATGCAGAAATGAGGAGAAAACTGACTGATTTAAGACTATTTGTAAGGCTTCATTTCTTTTACACTTGCTTTCTCTGAAACAATAGAAAATACACCATGGTAATCCAGAGACAGGAGAGAAAGAACGAGACTAAAATTTTTGCAAAAATCATGTCCTGAACACAGGTTTAAATGCCTAGACATCTGACCTACAGAAGATTTTCCAGCCTTCTTTATTTATTCCTTAGATTATTAGGAAGAAAGCAGAAAAAAGCGCACTACTTTCATATCTATGTACTCCTCTGCTCATGCTAATTGTGACCAGCTATTCTAACCAGTGCTGGCAAAAGGGTGAAATGGAAAATACGTAATTTTGGCAATTAGGAGAAGGACTCCCACTCTCACTTTCTCCCATACAGGATGTTTCTTAAGTACTTTCTGTCATGATAGTAGTGGTGACAGGCCTGGTAGGACATCCCCTCTCAGAGAGGACTGACTTCTTCAGGCACCAGGAGAGATGTTCAGAGCTGGAGAAAAAGACCGTGGTAACTCCTCTTTGCTGAGAAAGGGCTTTTAACCATTGGATGGTTGAATAAAGAGTTTATATTCTTTGAAAGAAAAGTAAGGTGGTTCATAGATACTCAGTATTGAAATCAGAGAAAATTCAATATGGCAGATTTGCAAACATCACAGGATCCTTATGCAAGGAACTGAAACACCAGAAAGAGATTTTTCGCGTGGAAGATTGTCCCTTCTCAGTTCCACTTCTTTGTGTATGATGTATCTCATCAAGTATGGCACCTGAGACTTCTTGTCAACTTATCTTGGGAATTTGGCCATATGATATTTAGATTGCAGTGTCCTCCTTTGAGGCTGTAAGCTTGGTTTTTCAATACCTAGTAATGAGGCATTTGCATGTGGAGGAGGGNCAGTAATGAGGCATTTTTATTGGGGGGAGGGAAAAATTGAATTTTTTTTTTTTTTTTTTTTGGTTGCTTTTGGAAAAAAAAACCCCACAAGGAAACCAAGTCTCAACTCGCACAGCCACTACTTGAAAGCAGATGAACTAAATCTTGTGAAATTCTCAGCTCTTGGCAACTATATTAGGCTCTGAGACTTGATGTAGAGGGTCTTCTGTCAACGTAACATATCCATCAGGGGCTGTATTCAGGGGATTAGAAATTTGAAATAAAAGTTTTCCTACCCCCTGGCCTTCTTCTATGAGACGACACATTCGTGTACCTTTTTAGGAATGCAAAGGTAACCAAGATGAAAGTAAGCAGCAGAAGGCAAAGTCATGATGGAATTTTATTCACTTATGGGAGATAATATTGTAATCTCAGTGCTTTAGGTAGAAGTTTTCCTACCTTTTAGTAATAGTTATGGAAAAATGGCTCAGATACTTATGCAGTTGTAAATCTTTTAGGTAAATTATAAATACTGTAGAAACAATTCAGTTTTCAAAATTTTACTCGATTAAGCAGGGTTCAATTAATTATGTACTAGATACACTCTCCTTCCTTTAAATTCTTTCTATTCCCAATGCCTTAATCAAAATCTGTTGACGCTCAAAACAAAGAATTCTGTGTAGACTCAGTGATCCAGATGAGCTGTCTGTCCACGTGTTGATCCTGGGGTGCCAGTTTTCCTTGCATTTGTTAAGCCCTGTAATTTTCTTTTCAGGGAGAGAAAACAGGGAGCAGGCAGACTCACAGGAATCGCTCAGCACTGCTTTCAGAGAGGTTCTGATGCAAAAGATAGGAGAGAATACAGAGCAGAGAGGAAGCATAAACAGAAGGAAAAAATACCTAATTCTTTTTGCCTGCAGGAAAAGGAGATCTGAAATTGAATGAATTTCAGCATTCTTCACAATAATCAGTAGTTAACAGCTAATCAACATCAATCCCCCTCAACTAACCTAGGCTTCTGAAGATCAGTTCTGTAGAAGGCCATTTATTGCTTCTCAACTTTTCTAATACACTGTTACTTCCTTTCTCTTGAAAAATTTAGATCCCATAGAAGGCCCTTTGGAAAGCAGCTGGCTCATATTTTGTATAATGATGCTAATTTAATTGTTATTCTTATCTGTTTTGGAGACATCTTGGTCTTTTTGGATTTTGTGTGACATAGAAAGTCTGCTGCAATGCCTTTAGAGAAATAAGCTGAGCCCTAAACACATTCAAGATGAAGACAGAAATTCCTCTCTGATACCTCAGAGCATTCCAAATTTCCAAGGATCGAGATCAAAAATCCCCAGATAAAAGTGATATTACCATCCTTCAGGTCCACAGTACATCTGTATATGGGAGAAAGAGATTTACATCTGTATATGGGAGAAAGAGATTTTAACTTTGTTGGCTGAACTGTAAATCTCAGAATTGGCTGGACTACAATACATGCTTACAGTCACCTGTACTAAGGTCTATTATCAAGAAAGGTTTCAGCGTGAGCACTTCATGTTTGCATGTTAGAAAGAATTCTTCATTGGTGAAGCACAGGTTGTCCAGAGAAGCTGTGGCTGCCCTATCTCTGAAAGTTTCCAAGGCCAGGTTGGATGGAGCTAGGAGCAACCTGGTCTGCCTGAAATGTGTCCCTGCACATGGCAGGGGGCTGGAACTGGATGAGTTTTAAAGTCTCTCCAACCCAAACCATTCTATGATTCTGTGATTTTGTCTGTTATAATTCAGAAGGGTTGCTCTGAAGGGCAGCACTAACAGCCAGTGTGTGAAGAGGGCTCACCCAACTTCTTTTTGGAGGTACAAACCTCTGGGAGATGGGCAAGGTGCCTCACAGGCTTCAGAGGAGCAAGCCAGGAGTAGGATTCCAGTTAATATAGTGTTTTCAGAGATGCTGAATTACGGGTCAGTAAATATCCTTGTGCAGTCATTTTCTTTGAAGTGACAAGCATAAAATGACCTTCTTTGATAAAAATCCCAGCAACAAGGCTCTACTGTTCACCACAATCCATTCAACAGATGAAGAAAGTGGTTCTTTAGTTTCTCTAGTCAGATATGTTTGTCTGACCACTGTCTTTTTGTAACCACAAACCTGTTCAAAAGTCTATTGATTTCATTCCCATGCACTGGAAGACTTCTGAAGGAAGCTCATGCAATGTAAAGATGGGTATGAGAGAAAAAGAAAAGTTTGGTGGATACAAATGGAAGAATGAAAAAAATTTTATGACCATTCCTTTCATATACACAGAAGAAAAATTTTGAAAAAATATTGTTTTCAGACAAAAGCAGGGGCCAAAATTGCTGTTTTAAGCTCAGAGTTTCTCAAGATTAGAAGAAAATGAACCCAGGCAGCAGTGGTTTACCCTTTTTAGCCCTGAGAGATTTACTGTTGAAAGCCATCCTGCCCTTTCAATGTGATTGAGAACCCACATTTTTGATGGCTTAATATCCTTCTGTATTCACTGAGCATATCTAGTCTTCCTGCAAGGTTATTTTCAGGGTTTTAAAATTGAAAGGAAATACAAAATATACCCCATCACAGATTGCCATGATTTGGTGAGAAAGAGGTGTAGCTGCTTCTTACAAATGTCTGAAAAGTATTCTGAAATGAAATTTTGGGAAAAAAGGGAAGACTCTAGGCAATTCACAAAGCCAAGACACATACTTAAATGCAGTTTAGCAGTTGTAAGCCAAAAACACCTAACAACTTGCTCACCTTCACACCTACCTCCATCTTGAAGAAGAAACTCACAGATAATTTGAATTAATCAGTCAAGAACTTAGTAAATGAACAAAAGTGACAGAATACACAGACAAAGTGTATTCTATTAGTGAAGCACACTGCTGGAGCAGGACACAGTTTACACAGGCTTTGCACAGCTTAGTTCTGGTTCTTGGATCTATGAAAGAACCTGAGATTTTCGTAGATTTTACCACCACTATGAGGTCATTTCTCAATGAAGTGTGCTGGAGGACAGATTTACTCTACAAACTCTAACTCCTTACATATATTAGGATACAGAGTTTCTCCTTTGCCCCAGCCTCTTGCATTCCCTGCTGGCATTTGTCTGACAGATCCCAACAAAGATAAAAAATAACTTCTGTAACCGTTGTCAGGAAAACTGTTCTTTTGATAATATTATACATTGATTCTGAAAAGCTCTGATGAATTTGCTTATCATGGCACAGTTGTCATGAATTTGTTTATCGTGGCAACAGAAACTTCTTAGGTTTGTGCTTACTTCACGATTTTGAGGGCTCTTCATTTTGGGGTTTCTTGGGGGAGTTGGTTTTGGGGTTTTTTTCTGTTGTTTTGGTTTTTTGTTTTTATTTTTGAAGTGTGCTACGATGTTCTCATGTTCACATTCTGGTTGTGCTAGAGAAATGCAGAGGTTTCATCTAGCCTTTCTGGAAAGACTGCACCATCTTGGAGATTGCTCATACCTCTTGTGCCTCTAATTTTCCATGTGTTTTTCCTGCAACATCTTAGGTAGCCTCTTTAAAGCACAACTCCATGCAATTTTGGTGGAGAAAGCAATTCCTGGTGTCAAAGGAACAGTTAAAGGTGAAAACCATCTCTTCTGTGATCTTTTTTCCTCTATCAGCTTCTGCTTTAATTCCAAATGTAGTTTTCAAACCGTAAGAGTTTCATAAATATATTACTATTCACACTCCTGAAAAAAGTCTCTAGCAAGAGCAAATGTCAGATCTATGGTTTGAATATGTTCTGCTACATCAACTAGCACAAAGATGGAGATAGAGTTTAGGATGGCATAAAACAGCAGAGATGCAGGCTGGAATAAAACCTTCACTCCATGTTTGAGGAGCCACAAGGGGAAGTGCAGGAGGTGATGAGTCACACAGCCAGGACAAGGAGGCAGAGGGAGATCAAGCAGAGCAGTCGTACCAAGACCTTACCCAGAGCTATTTTTCAGTATGAGTGAGGGAGCACAGAGCTGGAGTGGAGCAGTAGGCATGTGCTGCATACTATCTTTCTGCTGCCTAGAAAGCAGCAGTCACCCTAGGCCTCTGCCTCTGTAGGGTCCGTCTCCTGTGGCAACGAGAAGAGTCACAAAATTGTTACCAACAGTAAATAAGTACAGCTTACCTAAAATAATTCTTACGGTTTTTAGCACTTTTTTCTTCAAATATTGCAAGAACCTTAATTCTCAAGCATATTCAACTGCAACAACAAGACTATTTCTGAACTAAGCACATAGAAACAGCATTGGTGAAGAATTTTAAATCATTTTAAATTTTAAAGATCTGCAATTCAGCAAGGATCTAGAATTTTTCCAGCACTGGAGAAATCTGTCCCTTTCATTTCTGGTGATTTGCAGGCCACTGTGGTTTAGCCTATCAAAGCTTATTATTCTGAGCTTGGAAACTAAGCTCTCACAAATCTGGTTCACTATGAGCACACTGCTGTCTATATATCATCTATGATAACTTTAGAATTGTCACTACATGAATATTCTGAATATGATGACACATATTTTATTATGCTTTGCAAAACAGATAATTACTACCATACTTAGAATGAAAGGCAAAGGAACAGCTATTAATGTTCTAATGATTTACAGACCAGCTTTGCTTCCAGACAAGAAGACTCCAAAATTGCATTACTATTCATTAAAACTTGCAAGTTCATTAAAAACATGGTGAGATTTCTGTAAGTCTTGCTGAAAATCAGTGACTCCTAAGATCCAAATTTCAACGGGAATCAGGTAAGTGAAATTCTTATGCACTTCGGGAAATCCCACAAGGGTCTGTATAGAAAACAGATAAATACTTTAGCCAACTAAATGCATTTAAACAAAAAAAAAAAAGCCTGTGGCTCCTAACTGCTTAATGCCACTGTGAGTTTCCCTGTTTAAAATGAAAATTCTTTCAGGCCCAAAATTTCTGTGTTGTCACATTGCTAGATCACCCCAGATTTAGCAACTATCCAGTCCTACCTGCCTTCTGAGGGGCTGAAGAGTCTACCTTGGCAGATTGTGACTATTTTGCAGTCAGGAAGCTTTGGATCAAAAGCACTGTGAAGAGCATGAGAGAGATGACAACAGACAAATCGGATCTGACCTTTCTAATGACGTCTTCCAGTTTGTCTTCTCCCGTGTAGACAATTTGCAATGAGAGTACCTCAAGGTGTTCAATACACAGTGCAGGGACTGGAGAGCCTATCAAAACAGGGAAAAGATTCTTGGTGTAATTTCTTCACATACAAGGTTTTTAGAGCTGGAGTCTGGTCTGAGGAGGCAGCATTACCCTGCTGCTGTGTCTTGGAAGAATCATTGATGCTCAGCTCTTCCAGACATAAATTTGGATATTCTTCCTCTGTTTTCTTTGTCTGGGTCTTGTGATATCTCCTGAATATGCAGAGATGTTATACCAATTTCAAAGGGAATAAGAGACTTTGCAAATCTTAAAGATCTTCTTCAGTAAGAGAAACTTATTCCTGGCTTGTTTGAATAAATCCAGCTTTTTAACCTTGTAGCCATAAGGTTATGTCTATACAAGAGGGTGATATAGGACTGTCCAGCTGAAGTATAGGATCTCAGAAGTCCCTATCCTCTTGTTGCGACAGCACTGTTGTATATCTGGATTTGGAGATGACTTAATTTATCTGCACAGTACTTCGCCACTGTTGTACGTTAGCTCAACGTTTTGCACTGCACCCCGTTGTGGACTCTGAATAAAATCTACACATCACCTTAAGTGACAGTATATATGACTGATTGCCTTAAATGCTTCAGTTGTAGATTGCTTTAGGAGGTTGTGAAAGATGCTTATTTAAAGAATATTATTTGCAAAAATAGGCATGTGTATGTGTGTGTTTATTGGTTTTGTGGGAGGAGATGGGAAGGTGGGTCAGCCCCAAATCATACTGCACTTGCAGTGTCTTAAAACAACTTCTCTGGAGTGATGCAACTTTGATTGCAGAAGAGCTTCTCCAAACCCCCCAACCTGGGGTTCTTGACACAGCTCATCCCCTAGTTACATCTCTATCGCTGCAGAACTAATCTATGGTGTACCATACGTTCAAATTCAGTGGTTTGGAAATTTCCTACAGGCTTCTACAGGGCTCTCTCATCTTGGATAAAGAGATGATGTTTGATGTTCTGTCACTCTCCTTGCCCTATTATTCTGCATATGTGCTAGAAGAGAGCTGGTTAGTCCAACACATTTATGTCATTAGCAGAGGATTTGTTTTTTATGATGAGTGATATCATGTAATTTATTTGCTAGATTTCATAAGTAGGGTTAGTAATCTCTTCCCCACTTCAGATCCATAGAGATGCCACATGGAATCTTATCACACAGTGCACTTAATTATGATAGATAAGCAGGGATAAATTAAGCCAATAAAAGACCCAGATGGATATTATATTTGCATTATGAGTGCATGCTATGATGAAAATATGGCATTTGAAGGGCCCCTTTGAAGCTGAGCTCTGGAGCCACATTTAATCTGTATTGTAAAAGAAAGATGTGAACAGTAAATTCAGAAGCTCATGGCAAGCATATAGGGAGATTCTGGCTTCAGCAAAGAACCTCATTTTAATTTGTGTGGAAGAGAACGGTGTGAAAGGTCTGATAGGTTCAGCTGGCATGTAATTTTTTGGTCAGTTGCAATTGAGACTTGGGACTGAATAAAACCAGACACATTGGTGTTATTCTGAAGTTCCAGATTGACAAGTGTATTTGTAATTGGACCAATTATGGAGTCCAACTCCTAAAACTGCTATGAAAGGTAAGGAAAGATGTGGTTCATGTTAACAATATGACTCCACTGAGAATCCAGTGATTTTATTCCCTTCTGCTCATGAATAAGTTAGATTTTTTAAAAACTCATAATAGACAACAAAATCATGGGGAAAATAGCACTTGCATTTAGAAAGATAGCTTACTATTGTGAGCTGAACATTGCTGAAGTTTTCTAAATCAAGTACAAAAATATCTTCTTACATAATTTTTATTTATATAGGAAAGTAAAAATAGGCAGGGAGTAAGAAGTCATATTTAACCTTCACACAAGAGCTATGAGATATCAGGAGTTAATTTCTTGGGTATTTAAGCCAGTAGTAGCCAGTATTGTGGAAAATCAACTGGAACAGAATGGGGAAGTACAGGTGACATGCATGTTTTAGAGAAGTAACAGTTTTTGTTGCATTTCTTTCTTAATTTTTCAGTCTGTTTTGTAGTACTATGGTATTAGTTAGGTACTGATGTATGATCATCACTATGTATTACTACACTTACCAAAAGAGAAAATTACAATTTTGAAATGTAGGTTAGCTGTATTTAAAAACATTTCCTGAAGAACTGATTCTCCTTGCATTGCCTCAACCTCCTTTTCCCAGGACAGTTCATCTTGTTTTCACCTTTCTGTCTGTTCCATGGACTGGGGGGAGGAAGATTCACTAAATTTTGGATGGATATGAGTTCCACGTCTGAGTGGATTTTATAAGAAATACAGTTCAATAATTAATAAGTGATTATGTGGTGAATTTTGGGACACAAAACTACAACCAGGATAAAAAAAAATGCAAAGCAATTGTTAAAATGTCGTTGAAAGGTTCATTTGGTAAGGAATAAGAAAAAAGCTCTTTAAATTAAAAAAAGCTCTAGTCTACTAAAATAAAAAGAATTAAACAAAATTTGAGGTGATGGATAGACTTGTGGTTTTGGAGTTAATGAGGCTCAACTTTAAAATGTGTATCAAACTAGATGAAAAGTTCAAAAGGATTGAGGCATTCACTTTAAAAACCTGTATTCAAGTTCTTTCCCCCATTTATAGCTCTGTTTTTAATATAAAAGGGGTCAGAGAGAAAAATTTGAGAAAATCTTTCATCCAAATATCCAGTAACTTTGTATGACAAGATATTTACTGGGGAATTTTTCATATGAGAGGGTTTTTATTCATAGAGTTGGGGGAGGACTTAACCATAACTTCCTTTTATATGATTTTTAATGGAGAAGAGGAAGTTAACTGGGGAGTTGGAGATCAATGGCACTGGTTAACAATGATCAATATCAAAGCTGTGACCTACAATTATACTTCGGACCCTCTGTCAGACAAAGTTACGCTGTGTCCTTGCTCAGCACTTCCCTTCAATGATCTAAGATGATTTTCAACTAAGAATGATGGACTACTTGTCTTATTTTTGAACTCTTCTTTTTCCTTCCTTTAGGGGCATCTAGGGTCCCAGATGGCTCCTGTGAAATCTATGTTTGCAAGACTTTAATGTTCTCAATATTTGAGTCTACCTCATTTGAAAACCCAGCCCTGCATGTTTTGTGATGTCCAGTCTCTATCCACAAAGAAAAAATTCCTAATTTTATTTCTAAGTACAGAGAATGTGTCTCCACTCTAGATGACAGCCACTCTAGATGACAGATGACCCACTCTAGGCTGATTTTATTTAGTATTTAAGTTTGTCCAGATTTAGAACAGATCTAAAGAGTTTTTATGGTCACTCTAGGCAATACAGTAGAGCTACATGCCAACTTTACATATAGTTTTTCCTAACTGTGGGTTTATTGGTTTTCAATTATTATTATTATCATCATTATTTCATAAGACTGTTACTTAGGTGATTCCATGGGTTCAAACCAACCTTACAGTCAGATTGAATGCAAGTGACAGTTTAGGTTCATCAGCAAGCTTCCTGCTTACCTGTAGACAGCAAAAATAATGGTGATTTTTGTTGCAGTCGTAGTGACCTCTTCTGCCTGGGCTGGAATTTAGGGACAGAAACTGAGCCTGGTGTTTGCTGCATTTATACCTGTGAACATGACAGGAATGCACGTTGGTGCAGAATGTGAAATCAGACTTACTTTCAGACAGTTACAGTCAAGGGAAAATACAAGAAAAGCATGCAGAGGTGTTGCATGCTTTTTAGGAGGCCATGGAGGGACATTTTGATGTGCACTGGAGTTAAGCAGTGTAAATTGGTTCAGTTTCGTGAATAAACTATATTTGGCTTGTCTCTAAATTTGTCATGAATTGTTAGTGTATTTTATCAAGCTGTTGAGAGAATAGTGCTTCCATCAGTTCAATGTCTGTTCAGCAAAGCAAGGTAAATAACTGACTTTTTTTTTCTCCTTACTCTCAAAATGACTTGCACAATACTAAACAGGAAAAAAAACCCAAAAAAAGTCTTTTAAGGGTTTGCATCACCAAAGAAAGAAACAAAAACTCCTGCCTGCAGCTCATGTAGTTGTGCATGGAAAATCTCCTAATAGATTCAGAATGTACAAGGAAAAAAGCATAGGTGATGGTCTTGCTTGTATTAGCTCCTGTGTAACAGCCATAGCAACAAAAGCCCATTCTTGCTTATAAAACCTTGTCTACGGTAGAAACGCTGACAGAAAAGACATCTTGCAAGAAAGAAATAAACACAAAAATTGCACTCTTAACTGACGTTCCCATATGAGCAAAAGTTTGCAGACTCCTGACTCTGACTTCTGTTTTTTTTCTTAGGAAACCCAAGGTCTTAAGCTGGAAGATAACCCGGAGAACTCTAAATTACTCCAATTAAAAGGTGTGAATATCATTTACACCTGTTACCTTTTATCAAGAAAGGCTACAGCCAGAAACACACAGCACATAATCCTACAGAGAGCCTTTCAAAGAGAAAAGGTTGATTTTGTTTGAACCATACAGATTCTTAGCCTGAAAAGAAACAAAAAAACCAAGATATGTAGAATGTTTAGAGGGACAAAAATAATAGTTCTACTGCTGTGTTCTTACTTTGAAACAAAAGGAAAAAACAAGACAACGATTAAATAAAGCTCCAGATTATTGAAAGTATTCTTTAGGAAAAAGTATGTAAATACAAACAATATGTGACCTAGAAATGTGAGCCAAAAATATGCTTAAAAAATACATTTTCAGATTTTTCATTAATTGATAGCAGGCACTGGTTACAAATTTTCAAATAATGAAATTCTGCTTTAAGTTTTCATTTTTTCATTTCACTTGCAAATGAAAGAATTTCTTGTTTGAAGACACTGAACTGCTTTCCATTTTAGAGGGCAGGTACAAATCAATCAACTTTTCCAAAGTTCTTCCAAGTAAACGTAAGTTTGCGCTCAGATTGCCCTCCAATTATCCATGATGTCAGTTGCCTGAACTTGGCATTTCCTTTTTTATTGGAAATGTATTGTTTCCCAAGGGGGAACCCACCTCAAGGATCGTGGCATCTAGTCTCCATTGTTCTTGATCCATATCTGACTGCCTGTTCTGTCCTTCTGGCCTTCCTTTTACTCTTCACGAAGTTCTGTGTTGGTACAGCATCTAGAACCAAGATGGCTGGTTTCCTAGGCATAAAGGTAATCCAGGTAAGCTATTACACAGGTTCTGTTTTAACAGGAGTCTTTAAATTATCTGCCAACACATCCCTTTTGGATAGGGTGGTGCACTTTTATTAGGAGATAAATGTATCCCTATATCAAGCACCTCAATGTTGTCGTAACTCTAGGTAGTCTCATGAAGCATGCTTCTTCTTGAATATACTGTCAAAGACAGAGGAACACATTGAGCATACAAGGAGATCAGGAGTAACTGGGAAAAGCAGGACATGGCTGTTGTCATTTACCAGCAAGGATCGTTTACCAACAAGTTTGTTCTTCTTTCTGGCTGATCTGCTCTGAATTTTTAGAAAAACTGATTCTCTCCGTGGTGACCAGTGCACTATCACTAAACCATTCGGGTTTCATGAGCACAACAGCCTCAGAGGTGGTAACACTTCAAAGAAGAACATCTGGCTAGAACAGAGCTGGTACAAGCACTTTGCTGAAATTGTTTCAGTGCAAAGCCATGTGACCGTTTTATTCAGAAAAAGAAACAACCACAAACAAATAAACCCCAAGCAAACAAAGTGTACAAACAAGAAAAAACAAAAAACCCCAAAACAAACATACAAACAGAATGAAAGAGAACCTAACCCTTCTTCTTTCTTTAAATATATGGTTTTTTAATTCAAAAATTACCAACATGATATTCAAAAAGCAAAATTATTAGGAATACATGTATTTTTGTGATACCCTTATTGTGACAGTAAAGACAACTAAATCAATCAGCTGAGCAGGAACAAGGTAAAAATGTCAGAGTGTGGGGGAAAAAGAAGTGAAGAGCATCCAGAAGTGGTTCTATACCTACCTTTGTTTAGAGTGCAAGTCTATAACGAGTAAGCCTTGAGTAATAGCCTTTTGCACTTGCCTTACAGTCTTTTATAATTCTCTAGCTTGGAAAGTCTGTGTTGTTGCTGAAAACTTTTGTTTTTAAAATAAAATCTCTTATTCTTTAAGCCTGAGTCACAAGAACTTCATTTCTGGTTTTGGGTCAGAGACAGATTCAAAAAGACTTATACTATCCATAATTCGAATTTCCCACCCTCTACATTAAACTAAAGACCCAAGGCTGCTTTAAACAGTGTTTTGTTTCCATGCCATTTGAGCTCAGGAGGTCTGATCTGCCCACTGGCAAGGGAGAAGGGAATAGACAAAGTGCTCATTCCCTAGTTTTGCAGAATTTCTCATAGCAACAATGTGAGGGATGAGCAGGCTTCTGCTCAAAAACTGTGACATCTTGTAGATGAACCTTAAAAGAATTTTAATGAAAATGAGATTCAGCAACTTGTTCTCTAGAAAAATGCAGTCTACACCTCTTGATTTTTTCATGTATGAGTAAGAAGATTTCCTATTTCCACTTAGGCTACTAAAGGCAATGACTCATAGCAGTATAATTTCTGTTTAGGAAGTCATTATATAGTGCTTATCACTGGCACATCACTTTAAAATGTCTGGATTTGTAATATTACGCTCAAATTACAAAAAAATATTTGCGACATATCAAATAATTTGCCCAAGAGCATAAAGATATTTCAGTGGTAGTACATTGAGATTGATATTTTTTCATCTTCAAAGGTATTCAAAAATTTAGGCTTGACTGTCATGTACAATGTATTTGCAAAAGAAGCACTGGAGAAAACATTTCTATATCAAGAGGAAGAATGCTTCTTGGAAAACTTTTTTGGTGAGTTGGTTGGTTTTTTGAGTTGTTTGGGTTTTATTCTTTCCCATGCAAAACATTCTAAATGTTTGCTTATGTTAAAATGTGAAAATTATATCATCATCTGACAATGAAGATGGTTAAGAGGAATTTTCTCAGTGTAAGAAAAGTCTGTATTTCTAATGCTTTTAGGTCATGACAAGCATGTAGAAACATGCTTGCCTTCTGCTGCATTTATGGATGAAAATCAGCCTGGATACTGTTTTGGTTTGAATTCATTGCTCTTTGTGTGCAGTATGCATACTCACAACCTAAAGCCTGGCAACTGGGAGATTTGGGGCAAGTTTAAATCTGTTCCTATGTGTGCACAGTTGAAATGAGAAATTGTGGGGAGTTTGAGCCCCAAACTGGAGCACTGTGTATAAATATGCAGTGTTAAACTTCTGTAACATGAACTTTTAGAGTAAAAAAGAGAAAATCTGCAGTATGTGAGTGTTCATTGCCTTAGATATGGTCTAAGTTATCACATTTGAGGCTGAGTCCCTTGTCCGATTTTCTTGTGTTGGAAATAAAGTGTTTTAGCAGAGTACATGGAACTAGTAATTAGAAAGCAGTGCCTTTTTAGATGTCCATCAGAGTGCACAACAGTAGAAAATAATAGTGTTTGAAAATGTACAAATAAATAAAATGAAGAGTATTCTCCCTTGGGTGTCATTCACACTGTGCTTTTCACTTAATAAAAAAAAGCCTCTTAGCATGATTTTTCCAGCCTAAGCAGTTGGTGTTAAGGTGTGGATTGTCATTAGGAGGATGTAGAATTGGCCAATTAGGTTTATTTCTGCAGCAAATTAAGCCACAAGGTTTAAAGTCTGTGCTTAGCAGAGTCTGCTTCTGACAGGATTTTGGATAGCTGTGCTTCCTAATGAGTCGCAAAGCAGCATAAAAAACGGTGTGGAATGCCTCAGCCCTCTCAGCCTCTCTGAAAGACAAGCACTTCCTAACGCCAAAGAAACACTCAGAAATGCTGAAGATGGCATGGCAGACAAGTAGGTACCAAAATGTCTATCCTCTGAGGCTGATAAGATGGGCTGTTACCAACAGGGTCTGAGGAGATCGATATGGGCAGTTTCTACATCAGTGGATTACCACCAGCAGGGTTGTTTTTCTTTTCTGACAGAGACAAAGAGATTCCTGAGGTGTCTGGACAGGGCTTTGGCCTACTCATCCCACGGGGACACATAATAGTTGAGACTGGGAGGGACCTGAGATTATCCAGTCTAATGCCTTTGCTTCAGTGGGACTCAGTAGAGCTGGTTGCCCATGATTATGTCCAGTTGAATATTTAAAACTCTCCAAAGATAAGAGACTCCAGAATCTCCAACCCATGCCAGTGTTTTACCACACTCCCAGTAAAAAAGTTTTTCTTATACTGAAGTGACATTTCTTGTGTTTCAATGTGTGACCACTGCCTCTCATCCTGTCAGTGGGAAACACTGAGAAAAGCCTGTCCATTTTGCTGATGACTCTGAACTGGACTCTCTCCAGTATGTCCGTGTCTTTCTTGTACTGGCGACTACCGCACCAGACCCGGAACCTCAGATGTACCTCAGCAGTGCTGAACAGGGGCGAGGATCACCTCTATCAACCTGCTGGCACTACTGCCTGGTGCCATCCAGCACCTTACTGCCCTGCTGTTCTGCAAGTAAGGAGATACTGCTAATGACAAGAACACATGTGACAGCATCTCTGTGATGAGCCTTTTAGAGCTTCAGTAAGGACTGCTATAGAAGCCAAGAAAATCACCCTTTCAAAGGAGACAAACTGGGGAGAGATGCCTTAATTCTATGCAAGAATGGATGTTCTACAGTGATATAGCATATAACTTCATATTTAACAGACGAAGCCAGTTTTAAAATAAAATAACCATACAACTCTCCAATGTTTCTGTTAAATTTAAACAAGTGTCAGTTCAGTCTCTCTTGTAGTCCTTATCTCTTAGAACTACTCACAGAAAATTATCGGTTGCGTTGCCCTACACTGCTTTGAGGTTGGACTCTAAAGCACCCTGTATCTGTGTGAAGGAGAAGGGGAAATAACTGAGCCTATAAAGCCCTAATGTGAAACAAAAGTTCAGCAAAGCATTGTCTCACAGAAATGAAGAACCTTCAAGGAAAGACCTGTGAATAAGAGGTACGAATCACACCACTTCTAATGTCTACTTTTGGATGGAACTCTTTGTGCCTTGGTCTTTGCTCACACCATGCTTGAAGGCAGACTCTGGCTTTCATCAATGAGTGTTAGCCCTCAGATTGTGGGAATTATAATGCTTTAATAAACTGTCAGAAGCAAGCAAGATGGAAAAAATAAGCATAGATTAAAAATTATAGGAAGTATTTTCCAGTTTACTGCCTACAGTACCATTTTGGTTATTTAGGATAATCTGGCACAGATAGACCATAATACCCTTGTATCAAATTTTGGGAGAGATTATTACATCCAGCAGTATATGTGCTGTAAGACACACATCATTTTGTAATTCACAGATATTTTATAGTGTGTAACCTCTACTATTAGTAATGTTTTGACAATATGAAGTCTTTGGGAATATGACTTAAGCCTGCTCAAATATAATTTGCTTACTATGTGAAATAAAGCCTATATCCATGTGGTGGTTGGGAAAAAATCAGGTATATTTCTTGTCAGCACAAATCTGTGGTCTCTTAGATTATTCTGTTACTGCCTGAACCACTGTGGTGTGTGAAAATAGAGTTTTGCCAGGGAAAATTACCAATTTACTGCTACTTTCTTGAAGCTATTAAACACATGACGCATTTCTCCAGGAACCTTGAAAAATGTCTTTCATTGGGCAAATCATCTCTGATGACATCTCTAGAGGACATTTGAAGTAATTCCTGTTAACAGGTGGAAGAGGCTGTGAAGTTTCTGTCTCTGCCTAGGGACCTCAAACACCTTCAGGGAATATCTGTCAGTTCACCTGACCAGTGGTACCCAAAAAATGTGTTTGTATGGAACACAAAATATGAATTAAGAGAAGAAATCTTAACTTTTTTTTTTTTCTATTTATTTTGTGGGTTCTCTGAGTTCTGTCACATAAATTATTGAGCAAAGATTTTTTAAATTCTCTTGAAACTTTTATTTAGAATACCAAGTTCATCTTGCAGTCTTCTAGATGTGTGTTCCAGGTTTCTTTCAATGAGATTTTACCTAAATGTAAGCTTTCCAGCGTGTTATATCTCCTAACATACTTACATCTACACTGTGCATCTCATTTCCAAAGCAAAACATTTTTGCAGACTGGTTTCTGAATGATTTATTTCTCTTTGCAGGCCTGCCCTTACATATGAGCATGAGTACGAAAACTGGGTGACTCAGCCAGGGACAGTGAACTGTGTGATTATAAATCCAGATAAATACACACCAAACATATGAAAAAACCAAGGAGTTTTGGGCCAACTGGGTCAGGCCCATACCTACAGTTTTAACAACACTTCCAGAGTTGGATAGGATACTACTAAATATTGAATAAGAGGGTAAAGATAATAGAGAAATATGGTCTTTTGGAAAACCATTATGCCAGCCCTACCATTTTAGGCATTATTTAAGAGTTAAACTTGTCAGTTTCTAAAGCTGTAGAAATGCTTAGCTGCTTTGTTCTTTCTGTTGACCAAGTAATCATCCATTTGGCAAAGGACTCCACCATGCTTTTCACAGTAATGACCTGGAAGATTTTATGATCCAAGAAGATGTGAGACAGAAAGGAATCATTTCCAAATTACAAATTGGGCATCCAGTTATGAGAACATTTTTACATCTTTTTAAAAGTCCTAAAGTGCTTGGATCTGTATGCTGCTTCCTGCAGACAAACTCATAAAGCTTGGCAAAAAGTCTGCAATGACTCTGAGATTCCAGACTGAGTGTTTTGGAGACAAAGTCATATTTGCTAACTAGTGCTCTGGGAGTTTCACTCAGGAAATTATATTCTCTTTCTTCATTTTGTTAGTCTCTCCTTTCCCTCCAGATTGTAATGAAAAAAATTTGTCTGGTCATTGGCAATGTAGATTGTTTCACATCAGATTTTAGATTTTCACCAAACGCTCTATCTGTCCTTGTTCTTAGAATATTTTCAAGTGATGTTGTATAATCCCAGATTATAAAGTACTGAGGGAACTATCTTATCAAATCAAATCCCCTCTGTAGTCTTTTATGCCTTGATTTGTAAAGACATTTGGATGTTTTCTACAAAATCAGTGGAAGGAAGTAATTCTGTTGCTGACCATTTTAAGTACACTTGAGCTAACAAGTACCTGCTCCACATTTCGAGGAAATTTCTTTCTTACCTATTTAAAGTAAATAATATACTCATCCACTTATTCTCATGAAGTGGTCATTTTAGTGCTTTTATACAGTACTGTGGCAGAAAGGAAATTGGTTCTAGAAAGTTAAAGATTCCAGCATGCTTCAGCACGAAGCAGTTGCTCTTCACACAGCACTGTACAACTTTTGAGTGTTTTTATATATTAGGAGGAAAAAATCCAAGCCAATTCAGGGATAGGAATAAGAAGATGGAAATAAGAAGAAACTCTTTCATCGTGAAAAGACAGATGGGCCCCTTCAGCCTCCTGCTTTACTTACAAGAGTTCATCCCAAGCAACACTTATTTTCCTTAAGAAAAAGAATCCCTAGTCGGATTTTAGCATGTTCCTCCAAAATTAAATCTGGAAGTACTTTATATTCTAACAGGTAAAAAGCTCTCCAGCACAGTCCTGGCTCAAGTATGCTGTGTGATCCTCAAAGAGCCTGCTCTGAACATCATGGACACAGAGAGCAGCAGCAAGCTTTGGGAATGCAATCTGGTGGCGGTCCAGTTTCCATCCCATCTTAGGGTCAGAGATTTCTGAGCCTCTTTCACTAAAACTTGCCGGTCTCCAAAACGTTTCTCTGGAGCTCAGGGCCAATGATCCTCCACTGGCTAATAAATTCTGGAGCTGCATCCAAGATAGAATTTCCAATTCATTAGTTGTAAAATACTGGACAGACTTTCAGCTGTACAAAGAGACCCTGAAGAATATCCTTGAGGAATATGGAAGCAGCATTTTGTTTTGGTTTTGGTTTTGGTTTTTTTTTTTTTTTGCCATTGCCAAAGCGCTTTATGGCCGTTCTCTGATCATAGCAACAATTCAAAAGCTGAAAGTCTGCTCAGCTCTGATGAATGAGGCTTACATACAGCAAATAAGAATGCATTGGTGGAGGAACTAACATCTTAATAAAAAAATTGTAAGGATATCCAGTTCTGCTATGAAACTCTTTGGTTAAATGTTGATATGGTAATTAGTCTTGTTACTTTCACATGACTGTTCTGGTGATTGCCAATGGATTTCTTTATTTTTTTCATTTTGCCTGGAAGGTTTGAGGTAATAGATGCTGAAATACTGCTGGTAATTTTGATGTGATATAGTAAAGTATGATTAATATTCCTGAGTAGAACAGTGAAAAGTGAGGTCCTTAAATTTGTTTGTGAAGGCATACTCAGCCTTTTGGTAGAAAAATTGTCAGTAGGGTACCTGTTGATACATTTCCCAAAAATAGAACATTGAAGTGTTACACTTGCAGTAAAAAGTGTGTACTTCCATGCGTTATTCTAAGCTACCATAGTAATTTAACTGTAGTGCCAATGTTTACCTGATATAAATTTGAGAGTATTTATGAAGAGAACTGATTTAAGGAACTATCCAATGTTATTTAAGAGAATTTTTTGGTTATCTGATGTCCAAAGAGATCCTAAGGTGGGAAAACATTACTGAGCACCAACTGGTTTATCCATTTCTACAACACTTTCTTAAGCAATGGTTTAGTGGATCCCTGCAACAATTCAGGAATCAGCAGGTAAGTTCATCTCTTGCTGGTGCACAGTGTTCTCTCTGAAATCGTACTTATGACTTCTCTAAAATAAGCTGGAAGTAATTTTTGGGCAACTTTGAAGTGTGATATCGTATACTGCAAGGTTAATTTACAATGAAATATAGTGACTGGCTCACTGTAGCTGAATTTACTAAAGCTTTCTGTCTTTCTGAGAAAAAAATGCCTTTGTGGCTGCATGTGTCTATCTCTTTTGGTGCTTTGTTTTTGATACCAAGGATAATGCTATTAGAAACAAAAAATATGGATGCAAAGCACTTCACAGATACTGTAACCTATCAGACTATCCAAGAATCTTAACAAATGTATTTAATTGATATGGTAGCCTTAAACTCTTCCTAATCTTCTAATCTTTTACAGTCAGCTGTCAGAAATGCAGCAAATGATGGATCATTTTGTGTCACCTTGCAGTCATACATGAAAATCATTCCTGAAAGTCACATCCAGAAGAGACTCCTTTTTGTAAAAATCAAAATTTTTTGTACCTATGGGATGACACAGTCTTTTTTTATAACAGTAACCTTTAATTATTAACTCACATTTAAAATTTGGTCACCTCCTGCTTAATAATGACATCAGTCACAGCAACTGAAAGTGATTAAATCTGTATAGGCTATTACTCTATTCAGGAAGTGATTGGAGCAATATTAATTGCTGAGGTGAAAAATTAAATAAATATATTTACTAACACACCCTGCCATGATGTGCAGAAATATTATCACAAGGCTCTGAAGAGTAATTATTTATTAATCATGATATGCTATATTGTAAGTAGTAATAATAATAATAATAATAATAATAATAATAATAATAATAATAATAATAATAATAATAATTTTTTATCGGGAAGGCACTGTTGCCTGAATCGAGAAAGAAAAAACCCTTTTAAGATAATATTAATACAGATAATTTAAAAAACAGGTCTTTAATGGAAGCTTACAGGTGCCCCTGTGGCTATGGGCACATGTGGAATCTGATTTGTACAATTTTTGTGAGGTTAATTAATTAGTATATCTAACAAATATTGTCCAATTAGAAGATTAGTTGGTTAGGTCATTTCCCACAGGTTCTGCCCCATTGGAGCCCCCCCAGTCTTTTAGCCATACATTTTATTATATCTACAATGTGGGTTGNAGCCCCCCCAGTCTTTTAGTCATACATTTTATTATGTCTACAATGTGTGGTGCAGAACAAAGTGTCCTTGCTAGACTAAAAAGCAAGACTAAACAAAATTCCAAGAAGGTAGCAAAATACGTGAGAAAGTGCAACTACTATGCTAAAGTGACAAAGTGTTAGAAACTATACAGCTATATATTAAAACCTATAAAACTACAGATATATAAAAACCAAAAACCTTTAGGTATCAGTCGTGTATTTACTGTCACTATTTTGTCACACTTTTTTTTGGGGGGATGGGTAGGAGGTGGGGAAGGTGTTGAGAGTCTGAGCTAGAACAATTTCAGTG
>VZRR01010573.1:41043-108773 GCA_013398015.1 Oreocharis arfaki | reverse complement strand
TAAAAAACAGGTATTTAATGGAAGCTTACAGGTGCCCCTGTGGCTATGGGCACATGTGGAATCTGATTTGTACAATTTTTGTGAGGTTAATTAATTAGTATATCTAACAAATATTGTCCAATTAGAAGATTAGTTGGTTAGGTCATTTCCCACAGGTTCTGCCCCATTGGAGCCCCCCCAGTCTTTTAGCCATACATTTTATTATATCTACAATGTGGGTTGCAAAACAAAGTGTCCTTGCTAGACTAAAAAGCAAGACTAAACAAAATTCCAAGAAGGTAGCAAAATACGTGAGAAAGTGCAACTACTATGCTAAAGTGACAAAGTGTTAGAAACTATACAGCTATATATTAAAACCTATAAAACTACAGATATATAAAAACCAAAAACCTTTAGGTATCAGTCGTGTATTTACTGTCACTATTTTGTCACACTTTTTTTTGGGGGGATGGGTAGGAGGTGGGGAAGGTGTTGAGAGTCTGAGCTAGAACAATTTCAGTGCGAAACAGAGTATGCCCAAACACGGTGGCTATTGTAGTCCTCCCAACTATTACTTTTCAACCAGCTCTGGGATTTGCTGGGATGGACACTTTTGCACATCTCCAAGCAGTCTGCACACAGTAGCAAAAGCATTTAGTTGGTGTGATCCTTTCTTTTCCTCTTCTGGGCTATTTTAGGAAGAGCACATGAGATGAACAGAAGTCAAAGTGGTTATCTTAGAATTAAAGTAACAACTTTTTCTTGTGGCACTGTTTCTCATGCCTGGGTGGGTTAATGTCTTGAGAGGTGATGTGCCTTTCCTTTAGTGCATTGGGTCATAACTGACAAATATTGAGACCATTGGCTGTGTGTTGGAAGGAGGAAGGGCTGTAGAGAGTGCCAGCAATGGGGATAATCACAGCTGAAATCAGATGACCAGATATGGTGAACGGGGAACTTTTCTCGCCATGTCAATTTACTCATGGAGAAATTCCAGTCTACACCCTGGATGAGTGTTGTAAGAGTCGTCGTACTAAGAGAAATGAGTTTTCTTGGGACTTCAACAACCAAGTTAAAGGCATGGGATTGTTAATGGGTAGATCGAAAGTGAATGTGTGACATGTATCTCAGATTTTTTTTTTTTTTTGCAGTTATAGAGGAAAAATACATTTGGTATATGCTCCAACTCTGAAGCCTAATGTATTTTAATGACTAATTATTTTACTCTCATGTGTTATATTGATTAGACTTACGGGGGTTGGGGTGTTTTTTTGTTGTATTGCAGGGGGAGGAGGGTTGTGTGGGGTTTTTGTTGGGTGTTTTTGGTTGTGGTTTTTTTTGTCCTAGAGACCTCTCTATTTCATGGATAGAAGCTTTTGTCCATGGGTTTCAGCATAGGTAATGAAATAGATTTTCAGCACAATCAAAATAATATTTAGCACCTTTCTTTCATGTAGTCCAGCACACAAACTGTGCAAAGAGAATGACATTTGTTCCATCTTACATATGTGAAGGAAGAATTCCTATAATGTTGTAATGAAATATTCTATCTCAATGGTATACTTGAATAATATTTATCAGAGGATTTTGTAAATGTCAGTATTTCCCAGTATTTTGTGGGGGTTTAGTTACACCACCATTTAGTTCTAGAAAAAATGTCATCAGAAGATTTTCTTTACTCTATTAGCCAAAACTGTGAAAGCTGTGTCTTAGACAATGGCAATACATTTGTGTCATGCTGAGAAAATTAAATCAATTCTGTTTTTAACAAAACAACAGTCATGCAATAGTCCATTAATTTAATTCCTTTCCCGGTTTTTTGTTAATATCACTTAGTATTTGTGAGATATCAAATGCTTGCAGTTAAAAGCAGAAGAGAGTCAATATGTCTAAATGTAGTGGAAAATACAAGGAAGGGCTCCTTGGCAGCCTTCGAAGATAACTCCTTAGTCTTTCCTGAGCTGTCATCCGTAGGTGAGTAAAAAAATTTAAAACATATGCATAGAATGCTTCATCTTTAGTCTGTATAAGTTTGTGAAAGAGACCAGATCAGGTTTTTCAAATGTAGTATTTATAAATTTGCTCTTGGTCATTATAAATGCAAAGTCAAACAAAATGTAATAAAAAGAGTAAACAAGCTGTAAGTTTTTAGAACTCCAAAACTATGTTCTTCATTTCACTTCTCATGCCCCATGGTAGTTTTCCACTTTTGCTGCCTTTTTTGCAGTCTTTGCAGTCAACACGTTCTCCTCCACCTTTGCACACACTAGCACGGTTAAGAAGGAAAGGGCAAGCAGCAGTAAGGCAATAAAGGTTTAGGAGCTGCTTACACTAGTTGCATACTTTGAAATCCATGGGGCCAGCTGGGGTTCCCATGGTGGTTAAATGAAGTTATCAATGAAAAAGTTAGTGTTAACTTCTGTCTCCAGAGATAGAGGAGAGGAAGAGAGCCTCCCCTCAGACCTGTGAGAGGAAGCATGTCCTCTTAAAATAATATCCAAGAATGCGTTATACAAGAAAAGTCATCAGGGATAGTCAGCGTGCATTTGACATGGATAAATTGTGCTAATTCAATCTGATGGCCTTCTGCAATCAAGTAGCTGTATGAACAAGGTGGAAAGTACTGGATGATCTCTATCTATACACCACCTCCCAAAGCATTCATTTGTAAAAGGAAAATTGATAAGACGACATAGATGAATTAAAAATTTGCTAGACTTTCAGGTATGAATTGTAGCAATGGACTGATGTCCAGCTAGCAGACAGAAAAAACGACAGTATTCAAGAGGTCTTCTTAAGAATGATTAGCTGCACTTCATGACAGAGTGCACCATTCGTAAGTTTGCTGACCATACAGAATAAGGAGTGGTGGGCCCAAAAGCAGAGGTCCTTTCCTCAATTCCTGGGAAGATTGCTTGGTGGGATGCTGAGTTGGGCTTGTTTACTCTGGTGGGAAGGACGCAAAGGGATCGTCTAATAGTCCCTGAAAACTATTCATGCAAAATGCTGTTTCACAGACATTTTCAACTCAACTAGGTAGTACAAGACTAAATGGTTGAAATGACACAAAAATTGTAGTCTGAGATATTCATATTGGACATCAGGAAGAACTTCTTCATGGGCAAGTAGTGCAGTATTGACAGTGTAACCCAGAGAGCCTGAGGAATCTTTGTCCTTTGAAATTTTCAAGATTTAACTAGGGAAATTCACAGTCAAGCTGATCTACTACTTATGATACCTTGAGCAGGGGATTGGGGTACAGACCTTCAGAACTACCTTCCAATTGGAACAGTATTCCATCCATGCCTCTATGTAGAAAGGGCAATTCTCAAACTATGATTATTCTAGATGAGTCATGCATATTTAGTTTCTGGTACATATAAGCATTGCTATTTTTCAGTAAAACAGACACTCAAAAACTTGTTTCCCCTCTGGAAAATATTATCTGCAATGGCATTTGTGGCATATTACACCCCTCTTTCTCACATGTTACAAAGCACTTCATGATTGTTTGCCTTGCCTTCTTTGTTACCTCAATATAAAGCTGAAAACGTTTCCTTCTTTACCAATTAGTATTAATTAAGGTATGCCAGGACTGAGGAAAATACTTGCTCTTACAAAGTGTGACATGATACATTTCTTAAAGAAAAAAAGTCAGTGCGCAGTTTTTCTCCAAAGCATTGAGAGAGTCGTGATACACCAACTACTAAGATAATGCAATTTGCTCTGCTTTATTTATACTACACTTGCAATACTTCGTGCAAGAATCACTTTGAAGACAGCTTAGTGTTTGTTATTTTCTACTGTGACAAATAAAGGTTGCACAATGAGCTTGAGTATATACTGGTGAGTGCCACTGAGAAGAATCATGACACTTCTGCAAAAGCTTTGGGAAGAAAATATATTCTTAGGAATTTAGAATAAATTAATTTAAGGTTAAACTTAAATTTAAGGCTGGCAGAGCACTATTTGCATATACATGTGGGATTGATTTGCAAATACTTATTTTCAAGAGTATAAGTTTTTTTTAAAATTCACTTTGTAATTGGATTCTTGCATAAAGTTTGCATTGTTATTTGCTCTCGTGTGATTCAGGGTTCAGAATCAACTGTGTTACTGTCACAATTTCATGTCTGAGTCATGAGAGATCAACACTAAACCACACTGAGTCATTTTTTTGTGATAGCACAACATGATTCATTGCTATTAGGGCAGGAATTTTATTAATTTGTATTTTGTTTACAGCTTCTCTGTAGCTTTTATTCTTCTCTTTATCCTTCTCTTGCACAGTTTATTTTTAATTTTAAATTTGTTATTATTTCAGTTCTGTTTCAGTGATCATACGGGTAGAATAGAAGTGCAGAACTCAAAGACTTGAACTGGGGTCACATTTGAAGAGTTGGTGCAGGTGGAAAACCGCACCTGTGTGACCTAGTGTCTACTTACAGATGTAGAACAAGCAAGCACAATTCGAGCATGTTCGTAGTTAATCAATTTGCATCAATAAATGTTGCTTCAGAACCTCTAGTTCAGAAGTTTGTTAGGCTAAAGAGATGAGTCTGCATCTCTCTTCCATGGATACATGTGTGGCTGGGAATTATGACAAACCAGTGAAACAAATGTCACTTTTTGAATCTAAAGACCTTCCACTTCATGGCAGTCAGAGAAAGTTAACAGAAATCACCTTTTTTAGCACTAAAGGTTCATTTATAGACAGGTGGAATTACCTGTGCTCAGCTGTTTTCCTTACCTAATTCACATCAGAAGAGGATGACTGTCTATCTCTTGAGAGGTAGACAGCAATGGGTGGGATATTGTGTGACACAGAAGAGGCTTCTTAGAACATCTATCTTTTGATGCTAATGAGGAAAGAGCATACAGCGGAACCCAGGTCTTGCTTAGTCTAGTGAAAAACATAGGACATGCATCCACAGACATCAGTAAAATGGTGAACACTTTGGGCAGAACTTTGTAATAGCATCTGGGATACTTAGATGTTCTAAATATGCCACACTCACTAGAAACATAGAATTATCTTAGAACAGATATCTTTATTTAAGGAAACAAGAAGAAATGTAACATTTCTGCCTACCAACCATTCTGTTTAACAAACTGCAATAAGGCTAGCCTAACTAATTCTTCCTCTCAAGCAGAGGATGCAAATCAATTTATGTGTTTTTAGCTACTATTATTCTGCAGTGACTTAGTAAAGAGGAAGTTTTTACATTATATACTTAATGACACTTAGAGCTCCCCCCTTTCTCTAGTAGGCAAAATTACAGCAATCTCCTTGCAAATGTGCCTGATTTATGAGTCAACCGTGTATTAGTGATACAAATAATTTTTCTAGATTTGATTTTTTAATTTTTATTGACAGACTTGAACTATTTTAATGCAGACATTCCTAACATGAACTAGGATATTGTGGTAATATCCTGAAAGCCTCCTGCTACGTTGCAGATTTCTCTGGTATTTACCAAAAGCTTCATCAAAGCCATCTTGAGCTCAATTACTACAACCTTCTTAGGAGGGAGGAACATTTATGCTGTATTTGACATACCTGGGCCATTTTCCTTATTTGCAGGAGTTCCACACAAAATTTAAAATCATTTAAGGTTATTTTGCTGTGCAGTAAAAGAAAATATTAACGGTATTTAATTTCAATTTTTACTCTGCTGCAAGATATGGTAAATTTTACTTCTGGGATTGTGTATAACAGAATCCTATTTATCCATACATTTTCTGCAGAGGGGAATTTTTTTCTGAAAATTAGTTCTCGCAGCAAAGAATCTTCAAATATTTGTGTACATATATTACACACTGTAACATAAACATATACATATACATATACATATACATATACATATACATATACATATACATATACATATACATATACATATACATATACATATACATGTACATGTACTAGTACATATACGTATATTTAACACATGTCGCACTGGAACAACTTGTATTGAGATAATAAAGGCCTTTTCAATAGAAGCATCTTTATTACAGGAAAAAAAAGTATGGTTTACTTTTATCATGGAAGAAATGTCATGGTTTATTTACTGTTTATGTTTTTTCACAATTCTCTTCCTAATGTATCTTGAACTAGTGAAATATCACCTCTAATATACTTGTGTTCAGTCCACAGGATGCCTCCTTCATTATTTTTTTTTTCTCTTTCATTCATTATTTTTACCTTGTGGCTATACAGATGACGCCATAGCAACCACTGTGATTACAACCCATTGATAAGTAACAACCATTTACAGTTCTTTTCATTAACAGCGTGGACCAAAATTTTTGAGCACTTAATAAGGGTTAAAATTTGTCCATTAATAAAATCACCTCTAACTTGAGTTACGAAAGAGGAGGGTGGGATGGAGGGCAAAGATGCAAGTAGAGGTGTTGGCTGGTATTTAGTGTCTAAGTGAGGAGGAGCATCAGAAAGGGAGGTATATTGACTGATCAGTGCTGCCTTTCATGAGACACTTTGGTTTTGGCAAAGGAGTAACCTTTAGGAAAAGAGTTACAAAGAGAATTGAGAGCTTCCTCATATGTTTTGGCTTAGTCTGTTGCAGCAGGTAAGTCGATGCCTCAAAGGGCAGGTATCTCAAGGAAACATCTCTTTATCTCCTTGTGTTAGTTGTTTTTTTGGCAGGCTTTCTCTCTTTTCAACATGTAAATCACAGTCACATATTCCTGCCTCAGCTTCACCCCCATGTATATTGGGAAATTTAACTCAACACCTCCAAGTTGTATTAATATTAGAATAATATGTTAGAAGCACACGTAATGCTGATGAACTCTTTGTTTGGAAATTTATTTTAATATTTTACTGTAGTTATTGAAAGGCATGCAGAAGTTCTATAAACTTATAGAAATATGAAAAAAAGGACAAATTAGAAAGCTCTTTTGGGGGAAGGACTTTCTTTCTTCCAAATGAAGCCAGGATTGCTGCAAGTAGCTGTTCACTTTGACAACAATTGCATTAAGATCAAAGGGGATATGAAAACCATGACAATATGACTGTATTTCATGCACCATGAGGCAGGGTTAGTGTAGATTAGACATATCATTAGTCAAGGGGATCTTTTTCCAATGAGAACTCTTGGGTGTTCAGTGTCTTTTCCTTCTGCTATCCTTTCCAAGTCAGTATCTGTTTAAACAGAAAACAGATTCCTTCCCCCTAAGACTATGACAGAAATAGGCTACGGATTTGAGGCTATGTCCAATCAGTGGCAATATGCACAGTAATATGTGGCACAGCTTGTGTAATGAAGTTCCCAGCATGCAGCCTGGAAAGGTATCCTCAAGTGTGCAGGGTGATTTATTTCCTCTGTCAAGAGGCAGGACAGGCAGGACTTGTCCTTCCCCACAGTCCCTTCAAGAATACTCTGTCACCCCAGGAAACTGTAATAGCTTCTCCACACTTGGGTTTTGTTATATGGCTTGGAACCTTCTTTTAGCAAAGGTTACCCTTCTGGTTCTTTTCATCATCTGCACTTGCTTTTACAAAGCTGAATTGTAGAGAAGAATACTAGATTTGCACCTTGTATTTACATTTGACTTTACATTAGCATAGTGAATGATCAATGAGAAGGTGTGCTCACTGTGGCTGAAGCTAAGAACCTGCCTGCGACTGCTGCAATACATTTAATTCCTGGTTTTTAATGTAATGACAGCATGCAGGAAGATCATATAATGTCTGTACTAAGGTGTGAAAAACATTCAGCCTGAACATTCTTAAAACGGCAATTTGCACAGAGAATTTATAGGGCAGCAGAAGTCAATTGATGGAATTACCCAATTAATTAATTATTCCTCCCCGCCTGTAACTTTAATTTGCTCATTCAATATACTAAAAAATTGGGCTCTGGTATTAGACTTACCTGCCTCAGAGACACGGCACTTGGTTTCATCTGATTTGTAAAAGCTCACGAACTGCTGCTGCAGTAGCTTTGCTTTCTGATATGCATAATTCTAAATGTTTTTATCAGAACTCAGAAACTGTTAATTACATATATTACAAATGAGAAGACTGAGCAATTTCTAATCCTTACTCTGTGTATAGATTTAATACTTTCTCTCTATTTGAAGTCAATTTCTCAGAGATTTCACCAGTGAGTGTATACAGTGCAGTGCAACTACAGTGGCCTGATTACAACAGCTAACAAAGAACCCTCCTGCCTAGACATGTAAATAGACAGATGTTTAACAAAAAGATCTTGGTCTTGGGATCCCACTGGAGCTGTTTTCAAAAATCCCTCTTTAGACTCAATTGTACAATATCCTAAGTCATAGGGATTCATAAATTTGTCTCTATAGTCTCTAAACACTAGTATGGAGTGCTGCTATCTCCTAAGATATTTCTGCCAGTCACCAGTATTTGGGGGTTTTTTAAAGATATCTGGGGAAGAAAGCTGTATTTATTAATTAGGCAGTTTTTGGCTGGCTTTTCAAGCAGCTCGTTTGGGTAGTTGCTGAGCTGCTAACACAGTTGCTTCTATCTTCCATTGCTACAGGACTGAAGTGCAATCACCACTGCAATCTGCTTTGCACTTTTGTAGCCTCAGGGGGTTCCTGGAGCTCAGTTTCAGAGGACCTCACTTTTTAATGTATCTCAGATGCAGGAGACCTACTTTTTCCAACCAAAGCACTTTATATGTGCTTTTGGGATGTATGGTGACACTTTTTTTTGGTGCCATTTTGAGTCCCTTTCCACCACAAAACCTAACCATCTTTCTTCATTTCCATCTACCTGTCTGTACAAAGCACCAAAAATGTGCTTGCCAACTTTCTGAATGTGATATGACATAAGCCTTTCTTGCTCAATGGAATGCCACTGGAAAGATCAAATGTGGAATGGAATGGAAGTGTACGATATCAGTTGTTAGGTGACAATTGGTATTTGTATTTTTTTAAATGGTAGTTTTGTCATTGATGGCCATGTATATAATCACTGTCAGCTGTCTTGAACATAGTTCATGCCTTCCTGGAAACACAGAACAATTCCTACATCCTTCAGAAAGTAAACACCATGGTAAACACGAGGGAAAAGATAGAAATGTTACATTAGTAGGTAACATGAAGTTCTGAAATATTGGTTTATCCAGCTTTTATTAAAAAGACTCTAATTAGGAGAACATCAGAACACAGTTTTGAAAAACATCTTTGTTCCTGGCATCTAATAAAGATTTACTCTTATGTTTGCCTGAATTAGTGATACTAGAATGAGATATTGCTCTCTTACAGGTGTGTTGACATATTTGCATCCTTCACAGCAAATAAAAAGAGTCTGTTGACTCTTTTTGTCCCAAATTCGGTAAAGGAATACAGTATATGTGAAAAATTATTAGGAAGGATTTTTGTAGAACTGGGTTTGCGAAGTTCCATCCTACTGAGAAAGCTGTTTAACAGCTAATTAGTTAGGGATAACTGGATTCACTTTATTGATGCTGTTACCAGTAAGCCCAAGGGATATAACTTAAAATGAGAATGAAAGTCGGCCCTAGAAATGGGTGGCATTTGTATCTAGTTCTGAACAGGCAGTTCTCACTGAAAGCAATGGACCCTGAAGAAGAGAGAGCAGCCTAAATGTTCTCCCACAGATCAGAAATACAGAGGGACTAAAACTCTTATAATTCATAAATCCTTCATGAGTTTCTCTAGGGGAACATGGTTCCATAGAAGGTAATGAAGGGATATATCTTAAAGTCATAATCTAATTTTCAAACTCCAGTCAGCCAATTTGCAGACCTAATGAGATGCTGCAAGTCTGAAAATCTGTTGAGGATTAGGGAGAGAAATGGAATTACTCAATCTGACTGTTCTAACCCTAAACATATCTAATTTGATTTTTCTTTTAAAATTCTTACAAGATTTAAGTAAATCACCTCAAAAAATGAAGTTAAAAGGCATAACCATAATAAAAGTATTCTGAAAAGATTTTCAAAATGTGTATTCTGATCTTCTCAGCTACAAATGCTCCAATGTATCATAAACCAAACTGTAAATCTGTTAGGCAAAAATTGGCTGTTGAATGCCATAGAAATCTTTACTGTATAACAGCAAAGGATCACACAACCCTTCTCTTTTCACCAGGAAAAAGTAGTTTGACTATACTTTGAGGAATATTTGTCCTTCTGTTCTATGCAAAAGCAAACACATCAATGCATTCATTTTTAAGCAAGTCAGAAAAGTGCAATAACAGACACTTTTTTGTTTGTTTTAATATTGAATTCAGAACCAAGTAAGATTTACTCTCAGTATCTTGACTATAAATTAAATTCTTTTTCCTCTTTTTTTCACTTCAACACAAGGAAAAATGTCAAGTTAAATCCATATAATAAAGCAAGCCCTTTGTCCGCTAGGATTTTAGTACCTAGGTACTTCTAGTACGGATTCAAAAGATGATAATAAAGTCAGAAATTTCCCACTGGGTGTGTAATTGAATGCTTTTAAAACTTACTTTCAGTTAATGACTAAGGCATTTTTGCTAGCAGCAGTTTGGTTTCTCATCCCAAGTATAGAAAAATGCATTAAATGGTAGACTTGAGTGTCTTTTCTGCTACCTGGTAAAGCCAGCAGCTGCCAGCAAATGAAATGGTATTTACTTGATGGCCAGGGTTTTGGGGAGAATGGAGAGAGGAGAAAAATTCCACTTGGAAGAGGGTCCTTTACACGTGAATATGAGTAAATAGAAAATGTAGTAGCCAGGCTGATGTAGTACACTGTACAATCTGTTCACCGCATTTGGACTGCTAATTAAAAAGTGATATAGACGGTACTGTATGAATGCACCTCCGCCTGTTGAAGGTCTGTCAGACTTTATCTTTTCTTTTACATGTTTGAATATTCTTTAATAAGAGGTCTTAACTCAAAGCAGAATATGTCTCTATAAAAGTGGAGAACAGATACATCAGCTTAAAATTCTTACTGCATTATATGTCTATATGTGTCTTCCAGCTCCCTTGAGCATTTCTAAGACAGCTACCCTAATTCATAAGCACAATATGTAAATTCTGAGCATGTATTTTTTTTTTCTTGCTTCTGGGAAATAAGCTAGGCTGGAAAGTTAGAAATACAACACCTAAACATAAATGTGAACCTAGCAATGAATTGCATATCTACCAGGAAAAGTAATCACTTTTGTTGCCAACAAATACTATTTTTATGTGGCATGCATTAAAAAAAAGAGAGGAAAATATACAGATACGTTTACCAATATGCTCGCTGCGTGTCCTTCCATAAGTCATTAAATGCTTTTTTTTTTTTCATTTTTTCCCTTCATCTTACCTGATAGTTCTTGTTTCTATATCTCAGAAAGCCAACTTCCCCTCTTCATAGTTAATTGCACCCCTACTCCTCAGCAAGTAGGATTAATGGAAAATTTCTTGCATTAACTGGATTACATTACATTAGCTGACACTGTTAAATATAAAACATGTTTTAATAATACTGGTGATTAGAAACAGTCTGGAGATTAACTCGGAAGCTTATCTAAATTTAAAAATCCCAAAACTGAAAAAACTGAATTTTCTTTCTAAGGTGATGAGGTTCAGAAAACTTTTTAGAGTGGGAAAAAGAGGTGCTTGGTGGTAGTGACTCCACGTGGAGAGTGACTCCACAGTAAGGTTAGAAGAGAGAGGGTTTTGGATTATTTTGGCATGGTCCCCAGATGACATTTTCCTCTCAAAAATAGCCCAGCCATTCCAGACAGATGAAAAATGATTTGATTCTGAAACCTGTTGATGGGAGACGTGCAATCCATGCTGCTGAGGAAATGACAGAGGTGAGAAAACCGTAAAAATTACACAGGATCTATCCAAACATAATAGCTGTGATTCCAGAGGAGATCTCCCTGTCTTTGCAGCGACTGCTCTGAGGACAAAGGATTACACTAAGTAATATATATTATCTGAGGGATTGCAACCAGACAACATGCCAGGAGCGCATGTGTTTTTCTGCTACATTTAGTTTTTCCTCAGGGAAAGGGGAGATTTCAGGTATTTGTGATGTTCTCTTTGCCTGGAAAGCTACATCCTGGTCTCTCCATTGTCTTCTACCTCCAAAGACCACAGTGAGATGTCATCTAAAGCAAAGCTGGGTATATCAGGATCTGTTTCAGCCGTGAGAGTGTCCATGAGCTCCTCCAAATCCCTTTTGAAAAAAGTGGTTAGGACCCAAGGTTTTGTTCTAAGTTCCCTCATCACCTGTAAGCAAAGGCTTTCTGAAATTATTCTACAAAGTTTGTTTCAGCAGATGTCTACTTGAAAATGTAGAGTTTTGAGTACCACAGTACTATCTATAATGGTACCATCTATAATGTCTTAAATAGAAAAAGACTCACTGGATTGAGTTACAGAAATTTTTTAGAGGCTTTGTCTAAATTAGCAGATATGACCTTCATGTTCATTAGTTCAGTAATATCTTTATCTTTTTATCTTTATAAGAGATATAGTGTAGTGCAAAGCCTGTAGAGCTGTGGATGACAATCTTCTATTTTCAGGCCTTTTCTTGCCTCTGAGTTTCTGCATATCCATAATAAGATCACTTCTCTTTGACTACTGTACTTTACAGAAATGTTCTATGAAATAGTTAGCCAGTAACTATGAAGCATTTTGAATATGGAATAAATTACATAAATACTGTGGATTTAGAATTTTCTCTACGTTGAAGAGGCAAGTGACAAGAAATTCTCCTTTGACAATAAACAAGATGGAAGAATGGAAGGAGAAAAACCACGAGAAAGCTGACAATGTAAAGTTGTGTTGCAATATGCAAGCATCCATAAAAGCCTATGTAAAATTGTCATAGCCTGTAAGTTAGACTAGATATCTCTAAAATTGTTGTTCTTGAAGGTGGAATAGATAATTAGAATCCTGGCCTATCTCAAGCGGAGCAGAGAAGAATAGATAGTATTTCTGGCTTGAAAAGTGCATAAGCAGCTTAAAATGACAGAGAGATAAAAGCCAGGAGCAGTTTTAATTATGCTTGGGGTTTCGTTTTAAGACTGGATGCTCCCAAAGTCAGGTCATAAAGAACAGAAATCAAGATCTTTTACACTTGCAGTCCAAAGAGCAGAAGAGAGTATCCCGTAAAAAGGAAGTAAAGGAAAGATTGTGACAAAGCTGTTTGTCTTGGTTTTTCATTTAGAAGGTCCTCCTGGGAAAAAAAAATGCAGAGTTAGTGACATAATACCATTCTAGCATCCTGCAGAAGCAGCTCCACAGGCAATGTATCATGAATATGAACATCACAGACATTACAGAGTATGATAAAACTTTGAACCTGGGAAAGTGAACAGAAGGAGGATGTTACAGACATGGCAATTGCATTCCATGTGTACTCCATGTTGAAGATAATCTCTTCTTTGACAGCGAAAGCTACTGTCTTCTAGGCACTGGGACTGAAGAAATACTGAGAGAACACAGATTCTAATCAAGCAGTGAGAAGTCTTACACCAAAAAGGCAAGGAAGACCAAACTTCAGGTACATAGTGGCCATTCATATTCTTTCTTTATAGACACAAAAAAAGTTAGCAATAATTTTAGAATAGTAATGCCATTAATTACATGACCTCAAAGACTGATTTTCCTTGTCTATTAAGACAATCCTCACTAAGATTGACCCATGTTGATAAGCAGTATTCTAGCTTCTGTTTTCTTCCTATCTGCTCAAATATTAAACAATTTTAATGTCCAGGACTCAATTTCTAATATTTTTTACAATTGCTATCTTATTTACCTACAAAACGTTGCTTAAAAATAGGTTGTCTAAGGCATATACTTGATCTTATCTGCTCTGTGCAATAGTCTTCTCAAAACTGTGTTTAGGGTAACAATGCAATGCTATTTCTGTAAAGTCTGTCAATAATCAAAGGCTTATAATTTTGAGAGTGAATAGAATCACAGTAAAATGTTCCCACTTGAAAGTGCAAATGTAGGTTATTATGATCTCATGCTGCCGTAATTATTAGTACTGTCTGCAGAAGTTATCTGCAATACTAAAACTACACAGGAAACAGCACAACCTGAGGTTCTCGTACAAGATGAGATGGGAGAGATATAGTTAGAGCATTCCTAGCCCTAAACTGTTTTTTTTTCCCTAATTGTTGCTCAGATCTACTAAAAGTACCATAGGGTAGTCTTACATAGGATCTATTCTGTCAGACCTTTTCCACACAGACAAAAGCCAGTGTGTTTCAGTTGGTGTCTGCCCCGTTGCAGGTGAAAGATTCCTGTGTGTATGTGAGATAACTGATTTTTACAAGTATGGTGAGCACTGCAGAGCAGCACTTTGGGCTCTAATTCCATACATCTGAATATAAAGACACAAGACTGATCAGTAGTACTTATTATTGCATGGTGGAAATACCTTGATTATTTCTCCTTAACACTGTTTCATGTCCAACTCTGTATCAGCTGCATACTACGTGGTAATTATATTTAGGAGCTCCAAAAATTCCATATAATCTTCATTCTGACTTATGAAACAGAAAATCTTATTTTACTGTATATTTACAAAGGTAGCAATAAAGTTTTAAGTAGATCTGCAGATTCTGTTTTCACACCAGAAAAATCTACCAAAGTGACTGTCTTTTTAATACAAAATCAAAGATTTTCACCCAAAAACACCTGCATAAAATTCATGTCTTCTGTCATTGTATTGCTGGGATCCTTACATAAACTTTACATAATTTAGTATTTCCTTTTTTAAAATTAAAATTTCAACATGCATAATGGAATTCAGGAATATTTACTTAACATACATACCCTAAACCTGCTGTCAAAACTTTATTAAAATAGTGTATTGAGAGGTTGCTAGTCCATTATTATAAAAACTTCCTAATGTAATCTAAATTTCAAACCCCAGGATTAATTTCTTGGGGTTTTTTGGTTGTTTTTTGATATTCTTATTTCTCTTCATATTTCATTAAATAGTCATTTAAAAGCCCCATTCAGATCTACTGGGAGAATTGCCCTGTAGCAGACTATTTTGTTTTGGTAGGTTCTTGCTGTTCTCAATGGTTTTTTTCTGTAAATAGTGCCCTTTAATTGTTTCGTGTATAAATGAAGAAAGCAACTCTCAAAGACCATTTGTGTGGTCATGACAGAATTCCCATTCTTGTCTTCAACGTTTTATACTAGAAAATTGAGGGACAGCAGAATCGGAATGGATCCAGTAATATACTTGACTTTGAACCATACCTATCAGCTCGGGATACATCCAACATTTAGTCGAAGGAAATTGGATTCTCAGCATAGGTCACTGATCTGTTTTTTCCTCACTTGCATATTAATAGAGGAAAAAATAGGTGAGTAATGCGCCAGTATTAAAGTATGCAGTGTGTTCAGGACAGTCCTCACCCATGTTTATAAGTGTGTTTGTCTTGTTTATTTCATCATGCAACTGCTAAAACATATTTTTTTTCCTTTTAAAATTATTCAGCTACCTTTAAACTTTTATCTTCAGGAGTGGATGAAATTGCACCTTTTTTATTCCACTTTTCTGTCATTTCCCTTTTCTCTGTGACTTCTCAAAACCAACTGTCAGAGTTCAGATGACTAATATCTAATTCCCTTGGCCTTCTGAGATTCATTTAATTCAAATTCACTAATTTGTAGAAATTGTCTTTTCTCATATCTGCTCCTATCTTTCTTCTTCCTCTTATTTTTTTTTCTTAGATTAGCAGTTCTCTGCATAAATATTACTGTACATGTTCTGTGAATTGTTCATCAGCTCCACAGGCTATATATTAGCTTATGGTAATTTTTGCAGGACTAGAGAATTTGGTACTGGCTGTATTTCATTTTGATTCTCCATACCTTACTTTCTCAAGTGAGCAGTTGTGACTATGGTACTGTTTGTTTTACATCTTGAACTACTGTTCTCTTCTCCAGAAAGCCTATGGCTACTTCACAATAAAATAGTCAGAGCTTATCACTCTGATTTTACAAATTTTGTGCTTGTGGGCTAGTTATCAGTTGCATTCCTAAATGTTTACTACAAAGGGTGATTCCAACACAAACTGAAAGAAAAAAAAAGGGGATTAATAAAAAACTTGGATGCTAATAAAATAAACGCTGAAGTCTTCTGACTTAAATTCTGCTGTTGGGGGAGATGGATACAGAATTACTTGACCTGTTTCTCAGCAGAACCTGCCTACAGTGGCAGCCGTGTCTGGCTAAAGATCACCTGGCAAGGACAGAGAGCAGCCTGATCATCACAAGCAGCTCTTGTTTGTACGATCCTTATTTTAAAATGTGTTATACCCTCATACACAGAGCATGGCAGAAGAGCATGGTGGTCCTCCCACAGCCTGCTCACTGCCCAGGACAGGGACAAGGTGCACTGCCCTGCGCTGGAGGGTGAATCTTGCAGCCCAGCTGACATCCAGAGCAGGGCAGATCCTTCACTCATTGTCTTGCCCAGGCACATATCTCATGAAGCAGATAGTCCTAAGTAGCTTGCCAAGGGGTAATTGTAAGAAACAGCCATTTTTGATACCCCAAATGTCCGATAACACCATTCCACAGATTGCTTTTATCTCCTGTTTGGTGCACTACTTTGTTCATTACAATCTCAGCAATTTGAGAGTCCCAAATCCAGTCCCAATCTCCAGTCCCTTTGGAGGAGCACGTGAAATATTTATGACTGTCGAGAAAAATTTAGAAGACATATTTTGCAAGTACCACAATATGATCTGTACAGTGGAAATTTACCATTTGCATAAGAATTGTGCAAAATATTGCATGGGAAATGGAACCACTGGTGGGGAAATTTCTATTTCTGCTGTCAGAACCTACATCGAAAAATGTTATTTATGCCTCGGAGACTGTAATTTTACCAATGCCAAACAATTTACTGAAATAATATTTTTAGATTTGTTTTGTTTTGCTTTGTTTTGTTTTTTAACTGAGGTTGATTTTTCAGGAGATGAAAAGCACCAGACTAGAAATAAGACTGGAAGTGGAAGAAACTGGATTTCCCAAGGTAAAGTTTCAAGCTTGCCCCCAAAAAATGCAAGAATAAATTTTAATGAACTATGATGAAAAAACATTTTACATTTCACATTTTAAAATCTAGGGGTTTTTTTGTTTGTTTGTTTGTTTGTTCTTAATAAAGCTTGTTTCATTATGGTTTTCCCTTTTAATTTTGAGGCTTGTACCTTTGCAAAGTGAAAGGACTGTATTTGACTGTCAAGATTTTTCAAGGATTTTTAGATGTAGAGAGAATAAAAAAAACCCCTACTAAATTGTTCTATCATGTAACACAACAGGATTTATGCATCACTGCCTGTTTTTTTAATGGCATACATTCATATAAGTTGGAACAAAAACATGCACCCAAAGTATCTTGAAAACTACTCTAAATACAGTAACAATTAAGGATGGCTCCCACTCAAATAAAAACTACTAAATGCAAAATAAGAAAGCAGGTGTACTGTGGTGGTGAAAGAGATCCTGGCTTCTTCTGCTGGACTGAAAAAACATCTTTTGTTTAATATATAGCCCAGAACAGAAAACGTTTTTCTGTAACTCCACAAACAAACAATATTTTGCACAACTTTGCCAATCTAAATTCAACACAAGTGCTAGTGGCCTGGTTAGAAGCCACTACAGTTCATACAGGGTAGCTTGTGCCCAATATAGATGTCATAAGGAAAATGGTGGGGCAGATATTAACATGTCATGACTGAAAAAATAGTTTTATATGAAACAAAGCTTCACATTTTTCTTGGCCATGAACAATTTATTTCAATAATGTTCAATATTGTCCTCTAGAGAAATATCTTTTGCAGTAATATTATCCCCTTTCCATCTTTTTAAGACATTTTCTTAGTGTTTATATACAGTAAATAAATATATATTTTTCCAAGCTGAGACAGACCTTGAAACATAATGTATCTTTTTATAGCACTATTCACCCACTCAGAAGAAAACAATTCACAAATGTGGAGTTTAAAATACATCATAAAATTCATGCTTCTTGCAGTACTGTTTTAACTCCATACGTCCCCCACATTAATAGCTGTAACACTTAGAAGTAGATATGAAAGAATTTAAAATTGCAGAGTCCACAAATATGTGCACTTAATCCTAAGGTACTGGAGATAAGACAATCTGAAATGGGTCTGGGAAGTAGGTTTTGTTATCCAGTGGGTGACAGGCAGACCTAGAGACACTGTCGAAAAGAGAAATGTAGTATTTACAGGTCCTCATGCTAGTACCAGGATAAAGCTGTCTACCTCCAGCTAAGCAGCATACCAGTTTCCTCAAAGAAGATCTGGGCATTTTTATGCATCATCTTTACCAAGACATATCCTTTCTGAAGCTGCAGAAGTCTAAACTGAAAGCATCTTCTTGTCCACATTCAGGTCCACCTGATTACTGGTGTCCACCGTGAATGTGGTTGCACTTGCCCAGAACCTGCTCTGATCAATACCCCCATCAAAACGCTCCTGGGATGAAATGGAAACTAGAGTCATGATCCCAAGGTATTTCCTGAAGCCTTTCCTTGAGCAGAGACACACCAGTACACCTTTGTAAAAGTAATTATTCTTTTAATTCCTACTCTTCAGATGGGCTACACATTTCCATAGCTGGGTGCTTGTAACTGCCTTTTTTCTACCAGAAAATTCAAACAAGGTTTCAATCTGTCCAAACCTTGAAATCTGTGACAGAGTATCTCAACGTTTGCACCACATAAAAATGCTTAAGAACAAATTCCTTCTTCATATATTGAAGAAAATGTACTCAATCAAAAGAGGAAACAACTTCCAATGCTTGTCAAGCTGTCTCTGTACAGGTTCCATTTCTGAAAATATTGGCTTGTAGGAAGGAGCCTTATTCCCTTAATGAGCTGTTTATCCCCACTGGAGCAGGCAAGGTAGGAAACATTTTCTGAAGGAACAGTTCTCCATAAGCACATAGCTTATGTGAAGTGAAGGGGCAGCAATCTATGACTGTACTGATGAATTCTCACTTTCTAAGGTTTTTATTGGGGTGTAACTCACAAACTTCATCCTGTGCTCATTTGCAAATCTTCTCTGGAACCATCATTTTTGGAGATTATGAATTATTTGAAAAACATGCTGCTTTTTTTTTTTCCCTTTTCATCTGATCCAGCAATTCCGTCTGTGGCTAAAAGCAGAACTCCGAGTTCCAGTATGAAAGATTCTGTCTGTATAAGCCTGTTTCTGACTCTACATTGATAGTGGAAACAAAAGCAGTTGGCACCAATCCTTTCCTCTAACGCTATACATCAGTGGTAGTTCAATTTCATTGTCCTTATCGACAAGAAATTTGTAATTTATAATTAAGTATATGCTTAAACATGATTACAAATTACAGTATAGGTGTGATCTGATATATATGTATTTTTATTCTTTTTTTTTCCTCCTTTTTTTACATATTATGAATGCCATTTGATTTTCAAGAAGAAAACAAGAATCCTGCCAAAATTCCAGGTAATCTCTGATGCACAAATCATGTGCAGTCACATTAATCATAAATATCACATTACTAACAGCTATGGATTGTTACCTGATACATGTACAACTGAACAAAAAAACCTCCAACCCAATGTTGAAGAAATGCCTATATTTTATCAAATATCTCAGTGGTGAGGATATTTATTGTAATTTCTTCTCATGCCAAATTTTAGCATATATAAAATAACATTTTTTCCTCTTGTATACTTGGGTCAGAACATATATATATACTTTTATAATGAGAAAGTTCAGTGAACAGATAATTAACCTCTAAGTAGGTGTGATTCTTGACTATTATTTAAGATGAAGCTATCTATTCCAGGAACAAATATAAACACACTTTAAGGAAAAAATCCAAAGAAGGTATTTTTTGTTTGGATAAGAATTACTGTGTGTGCATTTTTAAAGACAGGGTGTATTTCTTAGGCGCTCACTTCATTAGGAAGCAAAAGGAACAGGCTCAGTGGAAGCATAGAGGGTTTCTATGCTAGTGAATAGCTAGTGAAGTGGCAACAATCATGTCACTTCTCATACCACCTGCATGCAAACATAGAGACACAGGATATTGGAGTGAGATGATGCCTTGTCCTGATCATCCAGTCAAAGATTTCATCTTTTTTTGGAGAAGAAGCTTAAATTTGTAGTCTACAATAAAAAGCATCAGTAATCTATTTCCAAAGAGGCTAAGTAAACATTATGAGGGGAAAAATATCTTGGCAAAAGCTGCAGGCATTATAGCTTTAAATAGGATTATGATTTGTAAATTATTGAAGATTAAGAAAACAAGAATTTTGTGTTCAAAAAGTATATGTGCTAGAGTGGCTAAAGGAAAACATAGGGGGTTTTACTTGGATTTTTTTTAACCTTTTTAAAATTTTTTTAATAAAAAAGAGGAGAGTTAAGAAGAACAGATAAGTGCATGTCTGGAGAAAAAAAGAAACAGGGATTATGAATTGCTGACAAGTTCAAACTGGGAAGAGACTCCAGTGGTGGACTTTCTGCATTGTGTTGCAGTCTTTGACTCATTTGCAATTAACCTGAGTCTATTGGTTATATTGTTAAAAAGATGTAAATTTCCTTAGGTTACATATCTAAAGACTCAGATATTTAAATACACAGAATAATGATAATGCATGCTTTGAATTGCAAAAGTTTCTACCTGTTTCTGACAAGGAATTAGTTTTAAAAATTTTACTCAGGTAGGTAATTACATGTAGTGGTTTTATCATATTTATTTTATTGCTGTATTTAGTTTGGAGGCAGCTTGGTAGCACGTGGTGTCTTATAAAATTCTTAGTAAGCAAGGAGTTGAAATAACCTGGACACAGTGACACATAGTCCCTGTGCCTTGAAGTCAAATGCAGGTCAGATTTTGCTCTCAGTTAAATCTGACCTAGGATACCATTTATAAATATGGAATATGCTTTTCTACATCAGTAGTATTAAACACATTTTTCATTTTAATTTTTTTTTCTACTGCACAGGTAAAATTATTGTGGTTTAGACATACTATGCAGCTTCATTTAAATGAAATTGTCTAAAATTTATCTGTTGAAGGGTTCAACTTCAATTCTATTTGCTATCCATGTAATGGAATAAAGAACCACATTTGGGAAAACATCAAGTGTGTGTTTTGCCTGTCTTTATCCCAAGGCAGGAGGACAAAGGCATTGCAAATCCTAGTGGGCTGCATTTAAGGCTGTAACAAAACTTGAGAAGAGCTTTTTCATCTATGTACTGTTCTCTGGGCAGCTGCCCCCAAAAAAATAGGCATTTGGGTGATGGGGAATCAGCTGAGGCAAATGAAATTCATGATTCTACTGCTCTTAAAGGTGTCAGGCTGAGATAAGGACCCTCAATTAGAAAACTTAAGTTTTTTTTTGTTTACAGTCATTGTCTTTTCATACTGTTTAGGTGCTTGAAGTACTGAAGTAAATCACTGTCCCCAGAAAGAGAGAAGAAATGCGGGAAGTGTGGAGTCACCATCCCTGTAAGCATTCAGAAAACATGGATACACTTGAGGGCATAATTTAGCAGAGGACCTGGTGGGAATGCTGGGTTAATGGCTGGAGTCCATGATCTTATAGGGCTTTTCCAGCCTTGAAAAATTCTATTCTGTGGTTGTGTGAATTGCATGCTCTGGCTTGAAGGTTTGAGAGTGGTTCTCAAAACAGTTTCACATGACATCACAACTCTGCCTGAAGTTGCCCATGCTTGGATAGAAGGTGCTGCAGCTAAATTGTACACCTACATAACTCAAAGGTATTTGACACCTTCTATTTACTGAAAATATATTGTTTTGTTTTATTTCAAAATAACTGATATCTCAAAAAGCAATTATTTCTCACTGCTAAGGAAACTAAAGCAATCATTTTTATCCTCACTATTGCAGAGTATTAAAATGCTTAGTTTCCAGAAAATTTGAGGAATTATCTAATGTACTTGGTGCCAGTTTTGCTCACTATTATCAAATACATCGTTCAACAAAACACTCCACTTAAAAAGTTAAATTAACTTGATATATGATCTTTTAACTTTTCAGATGTGATGTTTCTAAAACTCCAATTGTAGCAGGAAATCAGACCAGATGGGAATTTCTGAAGCCCATCCTGCAAAATTCAATTTTTAATTCAGAGACATTCATGATGTGCTTTGCAGTGGGAATATCACCAATGGGAATATCACCAATGGCATAGGTGATGTGGTGAACTGGAATACCTGACTTTTATGTGCTTCAGCAAGACGTCCATTTTTAAACAAAGTTGGCCTTATTCTTTTTTTTTTTCTTTTTTTTTTTTTTTTTTTTTTTTTTTTTTTTTTTTTTTTTTTTTTCCCTCTGTAACTCCTTTTTTTTATTAGTTAGACCTCTCTGCCTTGCTTGGGCAAATCTTTGAAGCTCAAAGTTCATCACATGCTATGGGTCATGAGTGAAGATGAAGAAGACAAGGGGCTTGATTTGAAACACCAGTCCATGGAACAACTGCCTGGGGCAGAACAAGAGACATTCAGTAGAAAGCAGCTCAATCTCTTTGAAAGGAGAGGAAGCATTTAGAAGAGAGCACTCTATTGCAGATCATTTTAATTCTCAGGAAGAAAAAATATATCCAAAGAAATACCAGTGAAAACAAGGGTTTAGACAGCAACTTATTGTAAGTGATAGCGTTTAAAAAGTAAATCTGTAAAATCTCACCAAATTTTTCAGATTCTGTAGCTTTTATGAATATGTAACTCACCAGAAAATAAAATAAAATGAAAAATTAGACAAAAACCCCCAAACCATAAAACTAGAATTTGTTAATTGAGAATTTAAATCTCTTCATCTATCACTGAAAACAGGAGTACACTGCATTAATCGTATTCATAGGACACAAACTTTAAAGTATCATATGAAATGTTTATAGAGTAACAAATAAATGAAGAGTGGGTATGAACCCACTAAGAGAACTAAACAGGCACCACTTCTCTGGTCTGCTTATTCTTGGGTTTTTTGTCTCTCTTTGTAAGCAAACTGATTCAGGTATGGTAGACTACAAAACAATTTGATATCGGCAAACCTGTTTTATACATTTAATCCATGTGCCAAGAAGTGTAAAGCTGGTTCTTTACACTTTTAGAAGAACAGGTTCTTCTAAATCTCCATTCATCTTTCCTCAAGTTATTGCAACCAGTGGGACTATAAATGAGCTCCTGAAGCCTCAGCCATACTGATATTTGCCTGTATAGCTCACCTCTATATAGGTGAGATGTGTTTGGTCTGCCAATGCAGACAAGGGCTTGGCAAGACCATGAACACTGAATCACTCCTATATTTTAGAATTAATATTTATTCTCAGATTTCTTTTATGGATCATTTGATAGTTTTTTATACTGCAGTGGATATATCAGGTACACTGGACTGGAGGAGCTTTTATTGGAACTCTGCCTGCCAGAACAGCTATGTCTGGATTCTTTGCCTGCATCCTTAGCAAAGACAAATTCCAGTGACACCAGTGCTGATTTAAACTACCATGAAATGTTACAGCTGTGGTCCAGTTTTCTCAAATTTGTGTTGTTTCTGCCTCGTTCATCCTTTATTTTTATTCAACCACTTTGAAATGAGGCCCAAAAAAATGATTCAACACTGGTTCTTGGGTAAGATGGCATTTTGTATGTTGTTCCTATCCTGACAAACCTCCATTCACCTATTCAGCTGCCACACTGTGATTTATGTTTGTTTAGCTCATGACAACTGTCAGAGCCACAGCTTATGACTTGACTAGGTATGTGGCACGCATAGTGACCACAGAACCTGCAAATATGCAAATATATCAAAGCTGCTAAAAATATTTCCTTTCTTGAACAGAAATTTGTTGACTTTCAAAGTCAGTCCTAAGAATGGGATATCAGTATGAGACTGAAATCAAGAGAAGTAAATACATCCCAATTTCTAACTGCAACTGATGATAATAAAGAGCTTGGTGAGTTTCAGACTAAGGTTTATGTCTATGTTAGCACTGAATACAAATTTTTCCTCCATCTTCTCAATAATATGAAATTACCTCTTTTTTCCCCCTTCTTTGAATGCATCAGAGCCACTCTCAGAAGCAGCCTCGAAACTGACCATAAATGTAGCTTGTATCACATCCACCTACCTTCTGTCCATGTCACAGATTACAAAGTCTATTAACCCAGTGTACTAACTCAGAAGGTATGGTTGGGTGTGCAGGGTCCTAAGTGCTTCAGAGCCTTCTCCAGCCATGCTTAAAGCAGTCTTTGCAGTCTTGCAATCTGCAAGGCTAACACATATCTTCAAAGCGGCCTGGGGACTTATTTTACCACAAATTAATCTGTGTGCCTGTTCTGTTCAATGACAGCTTAGAAACACTAAATTCCAGAGAAGTTGCTTGTATGTCTTTGCTTCCAATACAGAGGTCAGCTACCAATAGTGACCTACAAATACTTCTGGATCATCTTAGTACTTTAGCAAACTGCTCTTCACAGATGACTGTTTCAAGACTGATTCTATTGCACTACTGTCTTAGTGTGCGTGTTTTCTCTACTAATAAGACAATCCAACACCTAATGCTTCTAACTGAAAGTTCTCCCCTCCTGTTCAGGCAGAAGGGTTTTCACTGCTGAAGTTTTACCATTTTGATATTTTTTTCAGGTTGCAGCATCTCTTGCAACTTTTTCATGCAGCCACAAAGCTGTTGAGTCAGTTTTTGCACATCAATGGGAAACAAAAAAAGACAGAATGCATACCAGAAGTTTTCAGCAATGACATCCACCAATGTGAATACTTTCATCCAGTACACTGAAATAGGTGCAGTCAGGACTACAAGAGAACAAGGTTCTGAAAAGCAAATCCACATTCTTTCATTTGTAATAGTAAGGGCATTTTTTTTTTCTTTTTGTAGAAACATAGTGAGTCAACTTTGTTTTGGAGAAATTTCTTCCTGCAACAAATCAACTCTTATGAATTTTCTGTGGGTAGAAGTAACTGGTTCTAAATATAAACTAAAGTATTCATGTCTCACTGAACTTAATAAAGGGCAGTTCCTGCTGTAGTTAATCAAGTTACTGGACTTGATTTCTTGTTTCTTTCAACATCTACAAGAAATGAAAATACACACACTCAAGGTTAAGACTTTCATGAACATGGCAAAAGGACTACTACTCTGTCCTGTGATACAACTAGAGTTTGGGCAAGACTATGAACTGTATTTATTTCATTTTTAATTTGTCTCAAAAAAATTTTAAGCAATCTTTTGGTAGTTTTCCTTTTGCTGTGATAATTATTTTGTATTTGCATCTGAAATCCTCACCTCAGCTTGATGTACCGCAGTAAAGAAGCTATGAAAATACATGTTCAAACTTAAGACTTTAATATAACTCTTAAATTAAGTAACATCAAATAATTTATTTTTGGTTCATCAGTAATAGTCACAGTAACATAAAAAGGAGGAATGCAAGCAGAGGTGTCAATTCTCTGTCAGAGCTATTTGGATTTGCATAAGTAGATATACAATGTGTACTTGCTTTGAGATTACTCAGGAAATACTTAAAAAAACCCAAAACAAACCCACCCCAAAACTAGCCTGTACTTGATGGTAAATTACATATTTGTTAAAGAGATTTTTTTACTTGAGATCAGCAGAATCTAAACCCAGAATTTCACTGGTGTGGATTGCACTCAGACCTACCAGCTGGTAAGTTTGGGGGGGTTTATAGAAACAGCTGGCAAATGAGCAGGAAAATTATGATTTTGAAAAACTGTTATTTATCACCTTTCTAATATCCATAAGTCATAATGCAGAGCAGGAAAAGTTTCGGAATAACTTAAATATTTGTATACTTCTAAGGATGAACACAAGTTACATTGGCTTCAACAAATCTTACAATTTTAGAATTCTATGGCACTTTGAGGTAAGATTGTCAGAATGGGTTATTTTCACGATATACACTATCTGAACCTATTTGGTTAATTCTTGTGCTGATTATCAGTAATATCCCACTCAGGAGTATCCAAGGGATCCTTCTTCTTATTATTATTTTTCTTCTTTTTCTTTTTCTTCTTCTTCTTCTTCTTCTTTTTCTTTTTCTTTTTCTTTTTCTTTTTCTTTTTCTTTTTCTTTTTCTTTTTCTTTTTCTTTTTCTTTTTCTTTTTCTTTTTCTTTTTCTTTTTCTTTTTCTTCTTTTTATTTTTCTTTTTATTTTTCTTTTTCTTTTTCTTTTTTCTTTTTCTTTTTCTTTTTCTTCTTCTTTTTCTTTTTCTTCTTCTTCTTCTTCTTTCTTCTTCTTCTTCTTCTTCTTTCTTCTTCTTCTTCTTCTTTCTTCTTCTTTCTTCTTCTTTCTTCTTCTTTCTTCTTCTTTCTTTTTCTTTCTTCTTCATCAAACTTAGTGAACAGCTCAAAGACCCACAGCTACAAACTATGAATGCAGTATTTTTGAACTGATTATTCTATTAAAATATTCTCTTATAATTTTTTCAAGATCTTTATCTACATCTTGACAACCAAAGATATGTTAGGAATCATGATTTGTTTTCTCATCTGAATAGGAAAAGCTTTTCAACAGTTAGCACTTTATGAATTCATCAGTATCAACAAAGTACCTGAATTCTTGGTTTTCTATGCCAGCAGAGATAACACTACTTTTATTATTATCGTATGCTTAGAAAGTTTTAATACTTAAGAAGGATATCTAAATATACACATTAAAATTATTCACCATTTGTAAAACATTTCTCTATACAGTGGGCATGAAAATTGCAGCTAGATCTACAAAAAATATTTTGGCAGTTGAAGTGAAATTAGAATGTATTTCTAAAGTTGCAGAGAAAATATTTCACCCTGCTATCAAAAACTACAGATGATTTCAATGCACAGGTACCTATGATTTAAGCCAGAATTCTTCTCATGCCTAAATATTTTGTCTTCTGCATCAGGAAAGTTTGAATTCAGTTAAGCAGAGCTTGGGTGCAAAGCTGATATCTATCAACTTTGACTGTAGACTCATGGATCCACACGTTGCACTCTAAGCTTCATAGCTGGTCAATCTACAAAGTGGAAAGGGCCCACAAACATTTGGACTGATCCATCAAAGACGAGTGTCTGGAACCATCTCCAAAACACATAAAGAAATGTTTTCTCCAGCTTTTGATGGCTAAAGATTATTTTTCTACAGAAGTAGTTAGGACAAAGGATGTTGGAGGAAAAAATCAAAGCCAAAAAGTGAAAGCATCACCTGAGGTCATTGCTATGTGTGAAAGAGTGTGCCTCCAGCTGCACGTATAACTCATTAATATTATCTCATCTGATATGAGCGAAGCTTTCCCAGTTTCAACAGGGAGCATACAGGCACTCCATCTTCCTCCTTCTTGTGTGCATAGTCTACTTTGAAGATTAATTCAGACACAAGCCCTGTGCTCTCCTCAGCAAATGAAGATTATTGCTCCTGGCATATGAGATATGGACTTACTGCAGCTTTTCCATCCCAAGATATTGTATGCATGCTTGTTACAAGTGGCTGAATGAGGTTACTGCCTTGTGGGTTGTCATAATGACTTCTTGAAATGTTTTAAAATTCATTTTGCATGTATTGCTTTCTAAAAAACTCATGTCACGCATTGGAGAGGAAGCAATAAATAGAACACAAATGGTAATTAATAGCAAATTGTTAGTCAAATTAGCAGAATTTGGAAAAGACTGTGCCCTTTTTTTACATAATCATGTAGCTGGCCCCCTGTAAGTTTGATTGCACATTTGACATTACACCATAATAGCATTTCAAGGGGCCTTTCTCAACATGCATTGGAATCATGTTGCCATTTAAAACTAAATCCCCATAGAGTTCATTTGAAATTGGTTTACTTTGATAATGGCTTTATTAATGTGGTCTCAGTGGACTTGAAATGAGATTGTTTGACCATTGTAATGTGGTTTTCATAGGCTTGCAGTAAAATAATTTACTCATGTAATGTGGTTTCCATTAACTTGCACTAAAATCATTTCCCTCTGGTAATGGTGTTCTCATGGATATTCACTAAAACTATTTTGTCCTCAAAATGTTAAAATGGGCATCCTTGTGGTAAAGGACTCAGAGTATAGTGGCATATGTGGTTATCACTAAATCTGCTGTGTCAGACTGGGTCTCTGAAGCAAAGACAATACTTAGCACCACATTTTGCCAAGGTTTGCCTGCATTTCTCTTAACTGGCATTTTTATTAACTGCCTCAAAGTTTCCCCAGTCTTTTTCCATTCAACTTAATCAGGACATCCCTGAATCCATAAATCCCCATCTAAATATTTTTCATGTTTCAGTTGCTCCTGATTCTCAAGAAAGAGGCGCAAGGGACTTAGTCACAGCTAATTTTCCAGCAGAGGTGATTTCCAGGTCAATTGTTTGACACTCTAAGGCAATACAGGGGAGTTCTGGGCTGTTTGCAAATGGAGCAAAATTACTGTTGCTCTACAGGGTCTTCTTCCACTCACAGATAACAGCAGAGAACAGCAATGCTCTTTTCTATTCATAATGTACTCTGTGTTCCAAAATCCATAGGAGATGAGTAGAAATGGGCTACACTGTTATATTAGGTGTTCTCTCACTCTGGGAAAATTCGCACTGGAAATCTCAGACAGATATATAGTGATTTTACGCCTTTCAAATCTGTACAGAGAACATGAGTGCTTATTTTCCCCTTCCCTCACCCCTAGATACTTTTCCTACCTGTCTCACAGTCAATAAAAATAAATATCTTTCAGTAGTATTTTGGGAGGCTTTATCTTGTGAAAGATAATTTCCTGCTCTGTGGAGTGACTCTATTTCTATCAAAATTAGAAGCCAAGTGAAATTATTCCCATCAATGCCAGACAACATTTGGGAGATTATGTTACTGTTCCACCCATTCTGTGGGTACAGGAGGGTTGAGGACTGTCAATCTGGCACATTTAATGAGTAACAAAATTCACACACAATTTAAAAATAAAAAGTAGTGTAATGTTTCACAGTGAAATAAGCTTTTCAAAATAAGGCCAGAACAGTTTAAATTTTAATTAAAAGTGGGTTCAGCAGGATGTCTGGAATTCCAGCGATACTGGGAACTTCCGATCCATCTCTAAATATTGTAGTTCACAGTCCAAAAGGATCCAAACCACCTGGAAGAAAGTTGTGTATTGACACAAATCATCATATTTACAGGTCTTTTGTTCATGAGTGAGAAATAAAAGTCTAAGTCCTAAAATTAGTATTACAGACTCATTATTATAAGTAAGATATTGTCTCATGTTTAAAGAAAAGACCTGCAAATACAACAGGCTTATTGCAGAGGTTTTCCATGGGACAGTGTTTCTATTACAGATTTGAACCAAATAATACTGTGTAACTAGAAAAAGCTGATTCATTTATTTCTTTTTATATGCATAAATCTGTCACTAAAGAAAGGAGAAAAGGCTGAGTTTAGAAGCTGAAGGTCTGGGGAGAGAAATCTTCTTTGCTGTTAAGAAGATTTCTGTAAATCTCCATAAAAAAATGGAATATAGTGTCTAGATGTCTGAACTACTGATGGCACTTTTAACAATTGTAATGTAAATGATACTGGACTTGGTTTTGATTGCAGTTAGAGTATTTCCTTGTTGGTGGAAAGATGAAAAGGAGTAGGCAGGGCCTTCTTGGAGTTAAATTCACTGAGAACTTAAGTTTTGACAAATATGAAGTTCAATACTGGTTATGGTATTAAGTTAATGGATTGTTTAAATGGATGTTTTGCTAAGAAGTCAGTCTTGCCCTCACAACCAGTAGAGCACAATTTTAGGTGGGTAGAAGAAAATATGTTTCCTGTCCCTTTATGTGATGGGAAACCATTTCAGTGATATTGCAGATCTGTCTAGAAGAAATTTAAGTAAGCTCCTTAAAGCTTCATTATCATTCCAAATAAATGAATAAGAGAGTGGGAGGAGTCTCATGCCTATGGCAGGGTGTGGGGGGTGATTTGTGTTGTTAACTGTGATAAAGGATCCTCTTTCAAGTTTCTGATAATGCAGAATATCCTGGATTGCTGAGGATATATAATAGCACAGCAGACAAAGCTTGATGAACTGCTGGGGATAACTAAGGGCAGAGAGCTTAAATGGTAGAGATGATTGTCCAGCTTTTAAGGCCAGAGCACATTAAGTAAGTTAATGTGGCTATCTAAGGACACTGAGCATGCCCAGTAAGTGGTGTTAGATTTTTAAGGACTCGGAGCATGCTTTTGCGCGCAGCTCCTTATGCCACATAATCCCTAAAGATGCCATTTTATGCCATCTGGCTTTTGTTGTTATTCCCAGTCAGCACTTCTAGATTGTTTTGTGGGTTTTTTTCCACTGTGAAACATACCCTTTCATTTCAGAGTTTTTTTTTTTTTTTTCTCAGAGCTTATCCTGCATACTAATAAATCAAACCATATTTCAAGTATTTCTTTCTTGTATTTTAGCTGTGTCCATAGATCTAATCACTTAGCACCATTAGTCACCTTTTCCCTTTTTCCTTTCACTTTCTCAAATCATAGCTTCTACTGATGTCCTATCATCACTGACTTCAGAGGAATGTATGTAACAGATATCTGCCATGGCAACAGAGTCCATCATTCTCATCTTGCAATTTTTTTTCAGAATTCCTGGTTTTGTTTGCTCACCCATTTCCATGAGTGCCTGCGTGTGATGTGTCCTATCTGCCGGAGCCCAGTAATGGTGGTGATCTGGTCCAGAAGGAAGGAGGCCCTTGGCTTCAGACACCTCTCTTGAGGCTGATGGTCAGTGGATATAGGATAACACAAAATTGTAGATTTCTATTTTGGTGCCTAAACCAACATGCAGTGATGTTCCTGAAGCCACATAATTTCCATTTTACTCTGATTTTTATCATTTTGCTGTATCCTAGCAAAACCCACAGTCCAAACTTGAGGCCTCTAAATGCTGAAAGCAGACACAAATTAAAATCTGTCATAAGTACTCAGCTATTTCAAAGTACCCCATGTGTATTCCAGATGTCATGTTGGGGCTTGCGTGTTTAAGCCAGGGACACAGTGAACAACCAGAATCTTATGGAGACTGTGCCTTTGGGTGCTGCTCATCATGTAATGCAATTGCTCATAAAAGCATGAGTGATAAATAAAGCATTATTAAGCATTATTAATTGACTTAATTTTCATGCTCGGTTAGTTTACCCAGACATGAAGAAAAAACCCACATATAAAATCAGAGAATACAAGTGGATGCGAAGGGGATCTGTACCAGAAGGAGACGAGTGGCAGAAAGAGATTTGATTTTTCTCTGCATTAGCACTTGCTGGAGTTTAGGGAAGGTGAAGAGGACGCAAGATGTGAATGTGGTGATGAGGTTCTTTGAGCTGTTGTTTTTTTTTTTTTAATTACTTCAAATCCACTAATTTGGGAAAGGGAATGCTGTTGCTGAGTAAATTTACAGAAGATATTTTATTTAAACATACATATAACAAAGGAGAAAACGTCACTCATTCATACATTCACCCCCTGCTTCCACTGAAAGTGACACCATATCCCTTTGTTCCCAGGGAAGAGGAATATGGGAGCAGAGAGCATTCCCTGCCATCACCTGCAAGGCCTCAGGGGCAGAAACTGTAAGTAGACCATCAACACAGCCTCTGACAGTCAGCAAGTACAGAGGAGGGGAGTAGCAGACAGCTTCTGGAGGAGGTGGAAGGCTTTAGCTGATGGCTATCAGAAAAGTCCTTGCTAACTCATGCTCAGTTTTGGATTCACAGATGCTTGAGACTGCTATGACCTGTCACCAACTGGTTCCACTTTCCTTTGATTTCTATGTATTCCTGTTACATGCAATTTTTTTGCCATCTAAATATTGAAGGGGTTCTTCTAGGAATCAGAATATTTCCCTGTCTTGACAGACAATCCCGAGGTCATAGAACCATAGGATCATAGAATGGATGGGTTAGAAGGGACCTCAAAGGTCATTTTATTCTAACCCTGTGCCATGCATAAGAACACCGTTCACTAGACCAGCTTGCTCAGAGCTCCATCCAGACTGATCTCAAACACTTTCAGATATGGGGCAGCCACAACTTCTCTGGGCAACCAGCTCCAGTGCAATAATACATACACATAACAATAGATAATAGTTATAGTCATATCCTCTGCTATTCCATTGTGGTTTTCTGGTAGGGAAGGGGTTTGTTGCTGGGGTTTTTGGCAGCCTTCTGAAATCAGAAATCTGGGTTTGTTTAAGAATTTCCAGGATGCTGAAAAGCATTGGCCTGAGGTCCTTCTCAGAAATTGCTGTAGCAACCCACCCTTCTCTGTGGGACAATCTGAAGATAAATTCCTTTACAGCAGCAATTTCAGATGCATTCAGCTGTTAGTGCATAGATCTGTGCCATTCAAGAACAAGTAATCCAGATTTTGTGTATTAGTCACATATAAGGAATGTAAAAGTGGATGATCTGCTGATCTGAAATTATTTCACAGAGCACAATTTTAATTATATAATAAACTTCAGAAAGATGTGAGTTTCTTGGCAGCATTTTTGCAAACAGAAACAGAAATTAGGCCTAGATTTTCAACACTAGTGGGACTCCAAAACTAGGATCCTATGGATATGTAGGTATCTGTTTTAAAAAATTTGCTTTTCAATTTGCTGTGCACCCAGTATCTCACTTTGATTTGCATTCCAGAAAATCAAGGTCAAAACCAAGCCTGACTTTCTTTCATCTTTTGCAGACTATTTATTACAACAGATGCATCGTTGCCTCTTGAGGTGTTAGCCCTCTGTAGGACGAAGTTTCATCATTTATATCTGCTTTTTAGTCCTCTTTACATAATTATATATATACACACACACACATATACACATATATATATATATGTATGCACACCTAGCTAATAGGCAATTATGTGTCATTGACTTTTGAAGTTGATTTGTGCTATGTGGGATAACAAGACTAGGGATCATACCATTAAAACATTTAGGAAGCATTGCAGTAAAAGCTGAAGAAAAAGCAGTCTGAATTTCTAAGTGTTCGTGACCTTTGGTGTGTGGGTGAGACCGTACTTACAGCTGCTGTCCTGCCTGGGCTGCCTGTGAGGTGTGTTGGAATGGATGGAGTTCAGATGCATTTACTTTTTGTTACTGCCTGAGAGGAGGGGAAAGGAAGGAGTTGTATGTAATGCTTCAAGGCTTAAGTTAATGTAAAATAAATCAAACCTGAAATGGTGCTTTAAAAGAGAATTCTGGCAATAACAGAGAGGAGAATGTGCTGGGCCTGGAAACATATTTGTCTTCTTTAAATGCTCACTTTCAAGCATGTCTGGTTTCCAGCCCTGTTTGCATCAGAAGGGATCAATTTTTTTCCCGGTTTCCCTGTTCTACTTTTTGTGCTGGTATTGTCTGAATCCCAGAGTGAACAGCAATACATCATCCTGCTTCAACATCTGCTAGAGCCCCCTCTCTTTCTAATCTGCCCAGATCCCCAAAGCCTTTCCCACCTGCTATAGCACCAAATGCTCATTATAGCACAGAGCTACGCCCTTCACTGTCCTTTCTCCCTGACTCTCAAGGTTAACATGGCACAATGACTATTATTAAATGGGGGCTTTAATAATGTAAAAGCAGCCCAAGCTGAGGAAGGGGGTGGGGGTGCAGAAAGGGAGCTGGGAGGAATTGGGTAGCATGCCAGCTCTGCTGGCAACAAAGATCTGCAAGAAAGCTGTGGCCAATTTTCCAGTCGAAACATGACTCACTGCACAGAGATGCACCCAAAATAAATAGCTTCCCTGTTCTGCTCCCAGCAGAAGCAGGAGCCTCACCCTCCTGTGGTTTTGTGTCAGGGTACTGTGGGTACCACTCCAAACTGCTTGGTGGAGCAGCACAGATAAAAATGGCAATTTTCAAGGAGATGGTGCCTCTGGGGGTTTTGTTTACCTCTTGCCAAAGTGAAAATCATAAGCAATTGGAAGATCTTTCTCTCTCCTGGTCTTATTTTTTCCCCATCCCCCCAGCTGCAAACTATCAACCTGCCCATTCTGTTTGCATCATCAGATCCATTGTAAGTGTTGTGCCTGGCACGGATGCATGTGGGTTATGGGAGGAGAAGCGAGTGAGCAGCCAGGGAGAGGACCAGGCTCACATGCATTCCTGTGAAGAGAGCTTGATTCTGTGGTGCAAGGTGACTGTTGTGTTGGAGGATGGGGAATCAGCACGAACGCTGCATTCCCTTGCTTTGCTTGTGCTCTGTCTTAAGGTAACTTCAGTGACGTGATATGTTGGGAGGTTTGGATGGTTATGGTCTTTTATTGACATGACTTTAAACAAATGAAGAGAAACCTTCTTTGGTGTTGTCTTTTGGCCCTTGCACCCCAAGGAGTGAAATGGACTGCATCCTATCATAAAGACTTCAGACACAATTTGTGACGTCTGAGGTGACTGTACATTTCTGCCTTCATCTCTAAGGCACAATCTTGGTAACCATTGCCATCTGTCCCACATTATGCACTTCCATTTCTTAATAGATGACTGCATTGGCCTTCCCTCATTGCCTAAACCACGTAGAACATTATAACATGTTGAACAGAGCAAGATTTTGGAACCAGCCGACCCAGCACTGAGGAGCTGGGTTATGTCTGGGCATGTGCGGTGGCAGATAGAGGGACTTGGAAAGGATAGAAGAGGATGGCTTGTGTTAGTGTTAGCTGTTGCTGTCATGTGTTAGGCATTGCTGTCGGATGGCAGCTTTCCTGGTCTCTGGATGGATGGAAACATGCTATGTATCCTCTTTGCAACTGAGCTTTTGAGCCCATGGCTTTTTTAACAAGCCACTAAAGGTAACAACCTGTTGGAATTAACAACTTCATTCATTCATTTACTTGCTCATTCAAACTGAAGAGGAGCAGTTTCTTAACAAATGACTTAAATGCATTAAATGACTTAAAAATCCATTTTTAGCTGGACCTTATGTAAATAAAGGTGCACTGAATGCAAATACACTGAAAAATCGTGCAGGAAGGGGGCAAAACACATTGAGTTAAATGGATTTTTTTCAAAGAAATGTCAACAATTTATGCTTTCGGCTTCCTGCACTGAAATTCATCAAAGGTGGGATTATAGTCATCTGAAAATAGCATCTGAGCAGTGTTCTTCAAATTAAACTTAGAGCAGGCTAGCTATATACTTAGCTCAAAATATATTATCCAGCTAGAGCTGTTTAGCCTCTGAGTCCCATAACCAGATATCCAAGGATAAGCTTTTAAATAAAAACTACAAAAAAAAAGCATGAACAAATGAGGATTTGGCTCCAGACTGTAAAAGTGAAATCTCACTTAATCTTGATTGTATTTCTGCTGATGCCAGCTGTGTTTACGTGATCAGTTTCAAGGGACCAAGATCATGATTTCTGTATTAGCCAAACCATGACTGTGACTCAACTCCTAGATGTTTGACCCTAAGAGGAGTGCCACTTGTGGGATATCTTTAGGGACTTTTCATTCAGTTTTCTGCATGGATGAAATTGTTTTGTGGGACATCTTATTTTAGAACATGGTCAGCATAAAGGACAAAAAGTACATGTTTTCTGTCTCTCTTTATGCATTTATATGCACACATATGTGAAGGTTAGAGCTTATGAATACAAGTCAAAAAAGCAAAAAAGAAGGAAAAAAAAAACCCAAAGCACTATTAAACTCCTCCCCACCACCACCCTGGATTGGTCTAATGTCAGTTGTGGGCAGCTATGCTTCAGAGATCCCATAAACCCCCTTCAGCTGCATGAGGTTTTGCTGAAGTTGGATGTGGGTGATGGCATGTTTCCATATGCACTTCCTTTCAGTTAGTGTCTTCTGGTGAGACTTCCTTTATACTGCTAAGATCACCATTTCCACTTTCCACCCGCAGACCTGTTTCCTGGCCTGAGTAAGACCAGTGGATTACAGTCTGCAGCATTTTGTTACACTCTCCAACCTGTAAAAGACAAGACCACTGCATCAGGCATGATCACACACACAAAGGATGATGAGCATTGCTCAGAACATCATGAAGGAAAAAGCTACCAGCGCCTAAAAAACAAGAGCTTGAAAACCTACTTTCTATAACAAGCAATGTGATATGCTCAGATTGTAGGTGTATGTGCTCACATTGAGGCTTACAGGAATTGTTGAACGTTTTAGCATGCGTTAAAGTAGAAAACAGAGAACATGTAGAAAGAGCAAGTCCTGGAAAACAACTAGCTGGCATTTCAGTGTTTGTGCTTTTCCACTCAGCTGGTTGAAAAAATAAAGAAAGAGAAAAAACCTTATCCACTACTAAGGCTTATGTGAGAGAAACAAGAAAAGAGATGGTATGAAGTCAAAGCAAAGACTTGGTTCAAACTCTGCCTTCCTTGCTGGCCCTACCTCCTCAGAGGCTGACTCAGAGCTGCAGATCTTGAGTCCCCTGAATGCTCCCAGAATTTAGATATATTACTCAAATTTGTAATTTTTTCTCTTTTCTAAAACAAACAAAAGCCAGATTAATGTACTTTAAATAACATTAACATTATAACAAAAACTAAAATAGCTCAACAAATGCAAAGTTACGGTAATTATAGATTACCATTATTGACACTAACTGCCCTTAAATCACCATCTGATCTCTTCCATCTATCAAAGCTAGGAGTTAAGATTAGAGTCACCCTCCACTTTCAGAGCCTGGTTTTTAAACCTCCTTCTGTTTCTACCATACCTTCATGTCTCTGAAACACCTTGGGACAAATATACCAGGATTTTCCCCAAAAGCAGAGTGCCCTTGGTGCACAGACCACACTTTCAGTGACTGAAACACCCCAGTACAATGGCATGTACAGGTACAGGAATAAGTGTGTGCACCTATACCAGTATGTGTGTGCACTTCTTTTTATTTCTGCAGGAACAGTATCAGCCTTGAGGTTTGAACTAGATCTACTGAGCTATGGGATCAGTCCTCAAAAACCTCTCTGTATCTCTGGGAGATCTTACTTTAAACTTAATTACATGTGCATGCACATGCATTCATGCAAGTGTCATAAAAAGCACAATATTAAAAATAATGAATGATCATCAACAAGGTACTGTAACAATTTAAGCACCTTATGAACACTGAATTCAATCCTCTTGCAGATATATATAAGCATGCTATGGAACTGACTTAATGTCATGACCACTTTTCTTTTTTTCATATGACTTCCACATCACTTACTAAATTGGAGGAAGGATGCTTATTTAATGATGAGCCTCTTGACGTTTTGTTTTTCCCTTAATCTGCATGTGTCCTTATGCCTCCCTCACTTCCCACAATTCAGAATTGTGCCTTCTGCAGTGAATACTTTCTAGCTGTGCCACCAGTGAAACAGAGCTCCTACACGTAGCAGTTTCCTGAAATTTGCTGTAGTGGTGCAGACTCTATCCCAGACTTACTCCTCCATCTCCAAGCTATCACAGTCCAGTGCCTTCCCACTCTCCTTTCCCAAATGCTTTTATTTCATCACCCAATCAGTCACAATTTCCACCACGGAAGCCCAACCACTCTTCTTCTCACCACCATCTGGTCATGCACTAAAGCAAAAGCTTCTAAAATTCGACTCCATAAACCTTGTTATACTCTTATTACTTACTGGAAATGTGAGCAGAAATCTTCATTATCTATCCTTACAGATCTTTACAACATGCTAATCCTACCAAGTCTGCTCTTAGGCACAGAGTTAGAACCCTGAAGGAAACAACACCTTGCGGCCATTGCTCTGACAGGACAACCTTACAGCATTTTCCCCAAATCTGTAGATGGAGAAGTGTTCAGGTAGAGTGCCAGCTGTATCGACATCAGCCCAGGTAATAACAGAACTGCCCAAAGAGGTAAACCTTGCACTGCCCAAGCAAAGTTAAAGAATCATACCCTTCTACAAAGCAGTACAATTTGTGTCTGAAAAAAACATATAATATTTATCTTTTTCAGTTCTGTGGGATTTTTGTCAGACTCACAACCAGGCCTTTTGGCACTCTGTTTTTGGAAATTTCCCAAACACATGTAACAAAAACGCAGTCAGTTTAATACAATTATCAGCTTTTTCTCAGTCTGTGTTGAGTCTGTGTTTGTCTAATGTCCGTGTAGATATTTTCTGCTTATTAAAGTCAATAAATCTGCTACTTTGAAGATAAAGGCACATTTCTTGTGAAGCTACTGTGTGTTGCTCTCTAATGCTGCATCTTGTCCACTGTGTTCAACAGCAGAGAGCAAATGAAACTGATAGCATGTCTTCATCAAACCATTTCAAATGATATATTCTAAGGAAACATCCAGGGGAGCTATGTGTCCTCGTATTTTCTACCACTATAAAGCATGTATCTAGGAACATTACTGTATTCTCTACTTAGGAATAAATAGTCTCCTCACACGCAGCATCAGCAGTACTTGCATGTTCCTGGCTTTGCAGCAGATTAATTTAGACTTTAGACTTCTTAGGTAGGACATTTACTCTTGTAATTTTGTGTTGGTCTCTTAAAATCGTCAGTTCGCTCTTTATCTTAGGATCTGACAATGTCTTTTTCTTTATTACTCATTTCACCTGTAAATATTTAAGCTGTCACTGTCTTGTATATTTTATTTTACTCAGTATAACAAATTGTTGCTTTACTTTGAGGACATTGCCACTAATCAAACAACATTTACTTTTCTTGGAACGTACCTCCTCACTCTTTTGGGTGTCTGTGGTCTAAGTAGGTTTCTTTCTCTTTGTGTCCATGCTGTGAGAGCCAAGACATAAAGATTTCCTTCTGGACACAAGCCCTGTGGTATCAATAATGTAATGGAAGTGACAAAAGCAGCGACTTTGCTTTCAAGTTTAGTAAGATAAACAGATTATAACATGTTCTGTGCATTCTAACCCAGTTCCCATTTTTAACTACAGAAGTACTTGGACATGTTGAAAACACAACGAGATCAAAATTGTAACTTTTGAGAGAATTATCCTGCTTCCTATTCAGCAGGCTCTCTGTTAACACACTGTACTTCTTTCTTCTCTCTGGCTTTATTTTTGCCCTCTCTTCCCCTCTGCTTTTCAGCTTGTCCTTTTCCTTCCTTTGATTTTGTGCTCAAGCCTTTTTCCTTCTCTTCCTTGTGAATGCAGACCTTGCCTTTCCCTCCTTCTTAGCTTAAGGCTTAGTCTTTTCTTCCCTTTGGCACTTGGTATAACCTTCTGTTTCTCTCCTATTTTTTATATTTGACTTTCTCTCCCTGACTTCCCACATCTAATTCAGGTTTTTTCCTGGAGGTGGTTAGGGATCGTGGGGTGGTGGTGTTCAAATGCCTGCCTTTCTTGAAGAGAAGGGCCATCATCTCCTGCATTACCATGTCTGACACTCCCTGCAGCTCTAGTAACAGACCTTGCTAGCCAGGCTTTCTCACTGACCTGTCTCGTACCTTTATGAGCAACTACAGAGCCTTGGCTGCAGCATCTCCTCCGGAAGCACAAAGAGGGTGTAGGTCTCTAGATGCTGATCCTCACACATCCAGGTTATCCTGTATGTGTTGGTCAAGCTTTGGTAAGGAGCATCCAACTTCTCAGTCTATCGTTAAAGCCCTTCTGGTCTGTTAAGTCATCTCTATTTCACAGCCTGCAGCATATACCTCAGGGTATTTACTCAATACCTCTTCCTCCTACTAAAAAACACAATGGCTGCACAAAGGAAAAATAACTATTTCTCATATATCAGGAAAGCTATAGCATTTCAGAGCTCTTGTTGAAAATACTAAAGCCATTTCCCCAGAAAAACAGCATCTGTTCGTTTGCAATTTTTAAAAAAATATATTCCTATTACCTCCAGGACTTTAGAGCAGCTTTCTCACTTTTTCTCTGCTGTTAAGAAGGTGGCTTTCTCTCTGACACTTGGGTGACATCCTCACCTCCTCAATGTATCTCTGCATTTCTGACCTCAAGCCCTGGCAGCCTGATGTCTCCATCTGGCACTGGTTGCTTCCATTTCAGAGGTCTCTTTTCCCTAACTATCCATACCATGCCCATCCTTTATATGATGAGCACCCTGGCAGTTCTGTTCAGAGACTTGGGTCTCTCTTTAATCTATTTTCCTTTTATTTTTGGTGGTGTAGCATAGCCAGCTATGGATCTTCTCCAGTGTTTTGCAGGAGAAGTAGCTCACTACTGGGCTGTGCAGAGAGTTTCACTTGGTCTTTCACTTCTTCCCCTTCTCTTCTGTGCCCCCTGGAATAGATTCACACAGCTCCCTCTCTGTGTCTTATTCAAAGAACATCAGCCTGGAGTTGAGGGGGATATTTATTGAGGGCAATGCAATCATAGTGTGACGTACGTGATAAAGGAAGTAGAAATAAAAGAAAAGTCCAGATTGTGTCAAGGGCTCTGATTCTGAGTTCTGACTCAAAAGAAATTGTGAATACTGATGTTCATTAGAGAGCAATGGTCAGACATCGAGCTATGGCTGTGTTGAAGAGAAGTTGCAGTAGCCTAGAAAAAAAAAGAAAAAAGAAAAAAGGAAAAAAAGTGTCTGGCTGGAAATACAATGTACAAAGGAATGGAAAAACACTTACTAGTCTGTGAGAACTAATGCTATGCAAATTAATTCAATTCAGCATTAACTTCATGCAGATCCATCTGCATAGCATGTTGCAGGCTCTTAAGAGGTGCTGTAGCCGTTCCAGATTGCTGAACAAGACCCCACCACTTTAGAAATGTTGACCAAAGTCAGGATTTCAAAAGTCTTGTGTTGCTGGTCTTGATGATGTCCTTGTGCTGCTCCTGTTCCTCCAGTTGTGGAACTTGCAGTGTCCTGCAAAGGCTCCAGATAACTTTTGTTTTCACTGAGCTTTTTCTGCATCTCTCCTGTGGCTAGTTAACTCAATTTCTCTAGTTAAGTGTGTCTATAAAATTTTCTTTTACAGATACAAACTTCTTCCATGTGATTTTTCAAGATCCGTGCCAAAATAGATTGTCAATGCAAACCTCAGCCTATTTCTCCCCTGAGTATATAAATTTTCACATGCAAATAGAGCTGCTTGTGTTCATTCTAAAATATACTTTATAATAATTTTTTACTTTATTTCCCCCCTCACCAAAATAGAAAGCAATCAGAAAGTGAAAGCAGCCAGTCAGGAAAATGTTTGAGTGTAATAGCAGTGCTTACCAGCTTCAGAATAGAGTCTGCACAAAAAACTTCTGAAGCACCATCACTTTTACCAGCTAGATTGACAATTGTCTCAATCTTCATTCACCTTATGTGCATGGCTGTCAGTATCTGAGAAGTACCAGTTTAGTGCAGTGGGAAGTGAGCAAGGAATCAATGCCAGAATTTTCAAGCTTATGGAAAAATATGAGAAATAATATCACTTTGCATAAATGTCATTCACTCTGCTGTGCTGCCTAAATTCAGTATCTAAATAAGAAAGAAAATAAAAGCTCTGGTTGTTGGTGAGACACAGATGAGCTCCCTTTCACAAAGGAGTCAGGCAGGGAAGGTCAGTGTTAAGGTTACTGCCTACAAGATGTGGCTGCCCTAAGTTATGCTTGCCAAATCAGGTTTTCTACTTACCTAGGCAGGCTGAATGAACGAACAAAGGCAGACAGAATGGTTCTTTACCACCACCTGCCTCCATGAACAAAGAAGCTCTAAAGTCATCTCAAAAGAGCTGCTGCAACTCTGTACTGGTGCAAAGAAAAAAGTGGACCATCACCTCCAGCTCTACCAAGCTGCTTCTGGGCAAGAGGTGGCTCAACTTCAGCTGTCTCCCATGGTCAGACACCCAAAAGCCCCAAAAGAAAATCTAGTGACTCTGACAACTGCAGTCAGACCGAAGACAATGCCACCCCATCAGAAGGCATCTCATCTTCATGCTTTGGAGTCGTGCCAAGGCACACCAAGGTCCCCAAAGGGAACTCTCCCTCCCTCACCCAATTGTAAATCAAGCAGAATTCCTCTGCTATGAACCTTTCTTGCAAAGTTAACAAGAGTCAGGTCCCACTTGCCTACTCATCTTAACATAATCCAGATATCTTATACGAGTTTTGCACGAGGAGAATGCTGCCTCTGATGCATCTATAACCAAAAAGACTGGTAGTAAACCCGCAGGTCTCATTAAGGAAAAGTGGCAGCAAAATTAGCTGTGCAATTTGTAATAGAGAAAGTTCGGCAAGAATTTCTTACTGAGAGCAAAATGATCTACCAATGTGAGGCAAGATAATGTGGACCCATATAAATGGGAAACTCTGAAAACATGTGCTATGTGCTGTCCCTACATGCATATCCCTTTCAAGACCTCTAAAACAGCTTGAAAAATATTTTTGTTTTTCAAAGTGAAGACAAACCAAATAGCTTAATGTGTTTTGAGTATTCCATCCAAGCTAGATAAAATTATGATGTAAAATATACCACAAACACCAGTTTATAAAGACGCTAAACCTTTTTTTTTAGTAATGACAAATTACTAACTACCACTGCAGACATTTTAGCTAATATGGCCAAAATTTAAGCTGCTTTTAGGAACATTCTCTTGTGAATGATGTCTCTTTTGTGATGGATGAGAGGGAAAAAAAAGGAAAAAAAGACAAATACTTTGAAATTTGGATTCCAAGTCTCCTCATGTAAGCTTCAAACAAAACATGACACAACAGCAGCAGAAAATGACCTGAATTAAATCCCAGTCATCCTGCACATCATTGCTTCTATTTTGTATGCTTTGTCTGGGGGAAAGGTGGTGGGATTAAATCATTGCATATCATGGAGGCCCTGAAGTTGTGATTTCTTGCACCTGATGGCATGAAAGCAATGGGAAAAAAGAGTCCTGCTGATTTTTAAGGAGGCTTGTGAAATTTGCTTTTACTGATAAATAAAATACATACTCTTGACTTTGGCATATGGTCTTGCTTTCACCTTAATTTGGACAGAAGCATTTCTCTAATAATTTTAATAACCAGATCTTAAAACTTATGAAATTGAAAATTATCCTTAATTTACATTTTCGGGCACTCTAAAACTTGAGACTCCTTTATTTTTGGGTTACAGCAATGTCTGACAGAGATCAAGCCTTTATGTTTAATTTAACACAACTCATTCCTAATTGGAGGTATAATAAGTGCTGGAAGGACAAGTGAGTAACTCTAGAAGGAATATTGACTTTTCTCCTCTACCTCTAAGTGAAATGCTTTACAGAGAGTGTCCTCTCTGTACTTTATCTCTTCTGGCCAGCTGCAGTTCACATAGATTTTCTCAGTTATTGGTAACCCAGAGAAGGTTCCAGCTTAAACCCATTGAAAGAGTAGAATAATTCATATTTCACATATCATAAAATTAACAGTGAGAGATAGAGAGAAAAGGCTGTATTCATTGCAGCTGGTATTGTTTTTATCAGGTACTCCATACAAACAAATATGGTGTAGAGCTGTCAAGCCTGAGGTCATGGCTGCTCCCAAACTGATGTGGTTTAGATTATTTTAGTCTACATTCATTACGAGGTACAGTGTACAGTTAAGAAACATTCTTTTGGCGTCAGCATGTGATTATGGCAAGACGGGCTGACCCCTGGGAAATTGCTGAGCTAACAGGGAGAGGAGCTGGGCTGAGCAGAGCCAGAGCCAAGTTTGCAGACAGTCATCACACCAGCACACCTTATAATGACAGATCTGCACCACTCTGTCTTGGGATGCTGCTCGAAGGCATGGTGTGTTTTCCTAAGGAAAAAGGAGCCTGTGTTTTCAGGGGTTGTTTATGAATCCTCTCTGCCACCCTATTTTTGAAATCTTTGGTGTGCCTGTGTGGGCTGTCTATGTGTATAAATTGTCCTTTTTATCTCTCCAGATCTCTTTGGGTTATTTCTTTTTCTCTCCTTCTGTCTTTTTTTTTTTTTTTCTCAACTTTTCAGTAAAAGTTTGAAAGTCTAACCGCAATGTAAAACAAATAAAAATAACAGAAAAAATCAGGTCATATTTAGTGGTCAACCAACTGCCAAAATCCTTTTTCGAGTGACCATTATGTGAGGCAGGTAGAAACCAGACGCCTTAAAAATAGTGACATTTTGGTCACAGCACGCAGTCTGTTTGTCTGCGGAGGTTTTTTTGTGGGTCAAAAATGTTTTTCAGCCCCTTGTCAACGTTATTATCTGCACACAAATGTTCACTTCCCCCTTCTCCCACTCTGGTTTCAAGCAGCCTGTATATTCAGGTTGAAAAACAGAGTACAAGAGTTGTTAAATAGGAAAAGATTTTAGAGAGGATGGCAGATGATAACCATGACAACACAGGGAGCAATAATGAAGAAAAAGAGTCCAAGCCCTGCCAACCTAAGGTTTATCTTTAAAACATTAAAAAAAAAAAAAACCAACATAAGCTGAAATGGACAGTGCTCTTCTGCAGGCACTTGGCCATGAGGTATTTAGAGAGACACAGAGGCCTGCGTCTACAGCAAAGTTTTTCAGTAGCAAAGAGTACTGCAGATTGACTATAGGAAGCTTTGGTAGAGATAGGCAAGAGATACAAAGATTTCTCTGAAACCTTGAGCAAAATTCTTCATCTAATTTGCTGTTCACATAGTAGCTAATGGAAATATTTTATATCTAATGCAGAAGTGCAAAATGTAGTAAAGCCTGGCACATTTATTTACAAATAGTTTCTTCAAATAACAAGAAACTTTGAGGTCGTTTTTTTTTCCCCCACCACATGGTTCTAAATGTTCTGTTAAAAAAGGGTGGGCTGCAGTAAGAGCCACATTTAAGCTGACCACATGCTTCTTCTCTCCTATCCTTTTAGGGTGGTGTTTTCCTCAGTCCACTTAAACTTTTAAAACACCTCTCTAAAAACTTCCTTCATGTTATTAAACCAGTCCCACATTCGCTTAGGTGACTCTCTCGAGCGTATCGTCACCTCACTTTGAACTGATGTTCTGTGAGCATAGCTAAAGCAGCTAGTGATACCGAAGTATGGAAATAAAAATGAAAATGCTAAGGATAAGGCCATTACAGAAGCCTAATTCTCCACACTTCTAAGAAATTCGGCAAAATAATCTGTCTGACAAAGAATAGCGCAATAACAGGGACTTCCTGCTTACTGATTCACCCCAGGATGTGTTGTCTCTAATAAGACCATTATCCTATTTTGGGCTTGGTTTTGCATATGTAAATGAGACCACACTACCTGACATTAATTTTTGAGGCCCATATTGGTGTGGCATTTTGTAACTGTGAGGCACTGGAATGATAGTGTCTCAGCTGTGCCATTGCTCTCTGGAAGATCTTGGAGAAGCCAAGGTCAAAAACATATAATTTTATGCCCCCATTTGAAATCTGTCAAGGGAACCTGGCCTCACAGAGCTTCGTCCATAAAGCTTGGAGAACAACGAGAGGCTGTTAACAAAAGCAAACCTTAGAAATTTAGACTATTGAACTAGGGCTGTGCAAAATGCATACTGAATTTGATACATGCAAATTTTTCCTTCATTTTCAGTGCACAAAGGGCTAAACAACCCTCAAATGCAATTGAAACATCCTCATGTCACCGACTGTCACCCACATCCTCAGTCGTCTTAGCATCCTCTTCAGAAGTTTCCTCTGCCAAGAGCAGATCCTCTGTCCTCCCCCACAAAGGCCCTCTTTTCATCTTCTTTTCCCCTTGTGCTCCCCATATATTAGAGTTTCTTCTTCTACCCAGTTAAAGGCTTTACAACCGGAAGATTTTCAGCATCCCAAAAGGTTGCTGAGGCGCAGCTCTTGAAAAGGCTTAAGTTGTTTTACTTTTATCCAAATTAAGCAACTTTAAAGGGTACTCTAATAGGTGCTTTGGTACTTAAGGGATCCAGGTCTTGGTGCATAATTCCTAAATGGCTTTGACAGCAGCTAGACACCTAATTTTTAATTTTACATTGCAGATGTGCATAGAGGTAATTCTAATGGATTACAAAGAGTCCTCCAATTCATACCAATTCCTATCTTATTCTGAAATTTCTAAGTCAGACTTTTTTATGCTGCTGCCATGATGACTATTCTGGGCTTTATTTTAAATAAGAAGGTTTTTATTTTTAATAGTGGAATTCTTAGTTATTTAAATTGGAAGTCACAATCTCTTTATTTTTCACAACAGATGCTCTGCGAATTGTATGAACTTGTGAATTTCAAAGCTTCTCTGAAGAATTCAGAAGCACAGTTAAAACTTGTAAAGTTTAATGGGATAAAAGTGAAAATATCCCTGGGTCCTGACATCTATTTTCTCTAAACTTTACTTATGTAAAAAATGCCAAGCATTTCTTTTTCCGAGCATTTCAAAAGCTACAGGGTTTTGTTAGTAGGGCAAACATAAGCCATTTACGTTATATAAAGAATGAAACCTAAAGATGGTATCTTTAGAGCCCTGTACTAAATATAAAATTCAATAGAAATTTAAACTACCTGCACAAGAGCAATGCCATTGATATGTGTGCTTTAGGAACAACAATTTGTAATACAAAGATCTCAGGGTTCAACCCAGTAGTTGCTGCTAGGAACAAGTAAGATCTCGTATTTTTATGTATACAGCCACTTCTTCTCCTAAGATATTCTGTGCACTGAAAATCATCCCTTTCCTGATCGCAGTTCAGTTGGCTTGAAGTGTTTTCTTAATGAAAGAACTGCAGGTAGTTCTGTGTTCATTCTGCATCATTCGTGTAGCACCTTGCTTCTACGACTTCTTCTGCTCCTAACACTGTAACACTTCTCTAGGGAAGAGATCTTAAGTCTTTGCTTTGCCTTCAGCCCCAGAAGGAATTGCAAAAGCCAGTTTTCCCTGCAGGATGTCAGAGTGAGATGGAAAGTGGGTGTAGGAACAGCCATGGTAAGGCAGAAATGCAATGTAGGAGTCGTGTGGGACTGCTGTTTTCCTAATACCTCCCTGAAGTGAGAAATGGGAGTGTGTAACACTCGTTCTCAAGCTTTGTGTTGTTACCTTTAACACCCAAGTTGTTCTGATATGTAGATTAAACTCCTCAACTCTCATAGGTTATGAAGCAGGTATATAATTTATTTCGGAAGTCTGCGCCGGACACACGGGGAAATGACTCCTCCAAAAACGTGCGCAATGTCCATGGCACTCAGCTCAGTTTATATAAGGTTACAAATCCATATGCATAAAATTACTCAATCTCACCTATACATATCCATTACCTATCCCCGCTTTGTATTAAAATGAGCTAAAAAGCCATTTCCGTAGGTTTGCACCTGCACAGTGCCTCCTGGTGGTCGTGGGCCGGGGTCTCCAGATGAAGTAAACAAGTAACTCAGGGCTGAACTTTTCACCCTGCCTCCTTGTGCATGTTCCCTGGTCCCTTGGTCCAAGTCCAGACCTTGAAACTGGGTTGAGCTGGTTTCGGGGGCCAAAACAGGATCTCTGGTCACGGTTGCTTCACCCTTCTCAAGGGTCTCGCATCCTCCCTTCTTGGCAAGGGCAATAACTATTGAACAGGCTAGATACATTGTTTAGCATGCAGCTGGCTCTCTATAGCCCCCCTTGACTTCTTAGCCCTAATTTACCTGAATCAGTTCCGTGAACCCCTGCTGGACCCTTTTATTTATAAGTTATTTATATAATTAGTTTTTTGCAGTGGGCTTTTCTCCCTTTTCTCTGCTGTCTGAATTCCCCTGTCTGCAGGATCACTTTCTACTTGCTGCAGTAAATAAAGGAGCAAATAACTGCATAGCTGCTGCCACTGCCATGCACACAGCTGCCACAGCGACAAATAGCAGGGGGACCACGTCTCCTGTTACGCCAAACCATACAAGGGATGCACTCAAACAAATGCTCGGTTTGACTGTCAGATTCTCAGATGTGTCACATATTTCTTTGGAGCTTGGGGCTGTTGCAACAGCTGTTTGTAAACACTGTGAATATAGCATTAGGACTGGGGAAAGGGACTATTATTTTAACTTCTCTGTTTCTGAACCATCCTTTAAAATGTTGCAAATACAAGGGCATTTATGCTGTTGACCTAAATAGCAACCAGTATTGGTTTTCAGCTGCACAGGCCAGTGGGCAGGCTTGGGCTCCGTCCCAGAGTCCTCTTTTGTCGGGTGACTCATCAGCAAGTCTGAGAATGTGCATCAGGCTGTGGCTCCAGCAGGAAAACACAGCAAGCAGCAAGAGGAGCACTTGTGAGCTGGAGGGTATTTGATCATATTCAGTCTGATGCTAAAAACAAAATTAAAAAATATATTGCTAAAATTGGTGAGCAGCATTCCAGTGGGGTATGCTATGCACTGAAAGACAGGCCTCCTCCGATTCACAGATCATTTGGTAAAGCAAAAGCATGTAAACAGGGCTCAAATGATGTAATTTAAAAATTACATTGTCAGTAGCTTTGTAGGAGCACATATATTAAATCACAGGCTTGTGCTAGCTGTTCTGCAGGCTGCAGGCTTCCCCGTCCCCATGCAATAAAAACTTTGCAAAAGTGGAAAACAAAAGTACATGGGATAGCCTGGAAAATGCTCTTCTCCCACTAAGTAAAGGAGAGAGTGCAGGCAGGAGTTAAAAATTCCACCTTTTCCTTGTTCCAGGAAACATATACTTTGACTTGTGTAAAATTATGTTGATGTTTAACTCATACCACAGAGCTAGAGTGACCTTAAAAGAAAGTCTTCTCTCTGGCTATGTGCTTGAAAGAAAACTCATAAATCCTACCTCTTTAGTATTTTAATGTTTAATAGAATCTTCCTCCGGGATATTTCAATGATAAGGTTGAAATTCCTGTCTAATCTGACCAGGTAAGAATTTGAAGCCATAAGCAGGAAGGCCAGCTTCCATGATAACATTATTTTGTCTCAATGTAGTAAGAAGACCTCAGCTCTGTATTACAAATTGAAAAATTTCCTTTGGTAATATTTTCCTGGGCCTACTACTGATATAGAAAAACTACTTCTACATCGCAAGCTACAAGGTAACATATTTCAGTTACGTGGAAAATAACTCTTTTCAGTGGGAAATCTGAAAACAAGACATTAAGTATGCTATTATATAGGTACCTGAATAAACAGTTTTTAGGGGAAAAGTAAAGAAGAAACATAGAGGTTGCCATTTCCAAAATATATTATCATAACAGAGATTGTCATTACTCCCAAATACATTGCATCAGAAGTTATAAAATTTGCTCAACTGTTCTGCATAAGTCCACACAGCACTAGACCAACAATAGAAACAAACAGGGACAGGATCTGAGAGCGTTAGCTCACAGGACTGACTTCAGAACATGTTTCATTTACAAAGGAAGTGTTGTTAATAGTTCTCTGTAGTGAATAACCAGAAATTTAAAGAAAATGCTGACTGGTAAGTGACCACGGCTCAGTTTGGTTTACCATGACATCTTTTGGGATGAGTAAAACCCGAAGGAGTTTTGAGTTCCCTGGCAAATACTCCTCGGGTGATAGTTTGCTCCTTGGGAAATTTAAGGGTGTTATGGATTCTAATTTAAAAGCTTGTGGGAAATGAGTCACACAGATTTCATCAGAAAAATCACCTGAAGGAAAAAAGGTCTGTACTTAAAGGCAAGGTGTTTCATCCCTGCTAGTATTTCACTTGTCTCCAGTATGTCGCACTTGAACAGAATCCACTGAGAAAGGAAGCACAGATCTGCAAAGGAATAAAATTATTACCAGCACAGCATCCATCTACCCCCTTTTCACCAATTTTTAAGGCAGACGTTTGTCGCAGAGCATATCAGTCAAAACTTCCTCACTTTTCTCTGTGTTAATTCTCTTGTCAGGGCCCTAAAAATCAATCGGTTATCCCCATACTTTCCATAAAGCAAAACAGCTCCTCTCTTGTTCTCAGCGGCATCAATAGGGGATTTGCTTTCAACAGCAGGAGCACTCCATCAGCAGGAGGAGAAAGACCAGAGAAATTTAGCATTGTATGAGGCACGGACTCAGTTAAATGCGTTATTCTTGTGTGAGTCTGTATTTCCTAATATAAAATTGCTGCAAATGTGTAACAATTTAGGCTTATACACAGCACTGGTCCCAATACAATCTTAGTGTTAAAGAAATAGAGAGACTATAGGGGAATAGGGGAACCCACACATTCCCCTTAAGCTCAACAGAACCGACTCATAGTAAATACTTTATCTCCACTGATTTTTTCAGCAGCTAAACTAATATATACCTGTGGCAGCCTGTGAGCCGGTAGCCGCAGCAGCCCCTGGATATGCCCTGGCCACACTCCCTGGGCTAAGGAGACCAAAAGGTCTCTTGTTGTAGGGTATAAATTTGATTTTAGCGTATTATGTTAATTTGTAAGCTTTCCCCACACTTGACTCATTCCTAAGTATTATACTCCGTCCCTCCCTTGTCATTCAGCTGGCTGTATCCCCTCCCCTTTGCTTAGTCCTGCCCATGTTTCTGGAATCTTCCCTGTTCCTTAATCTCCCATTGGTTTGTGTAAATTACCCCACTCCCTGTTCTCTCCTGATTGTGTATATATTGTGTCAGTCTGCCCTAGACTCGCCTCTGTTTTACCCCCATTGGTTCTGTGTTTGTTCCCTCCCACAGTATAAAACCACTGGACCCTCCATTTTCCTTGTCTTTTGTCCCTGGTGCCTTCACCCTTGAATAAAGCTTGGACTCCACACCAAAGACCTCTCCCTCACCTTTGTCCCCACCTGCGCTGAGCCACCAAAGCCGGCCTGGGTAAAACTGCCCATTGCGGCGGCAGCGGAAAACGCACTGGCTGCGAGCGTTGTTGTCGGGTCTTGGCCAACCCCAGCAGAGCACAACAGTCTCTCCCAGGATGCCTTGTTCTGCTCCCCTTTCCCTAGCCATACCTGTGTACCACCCCTGTGCCCTCAGACTATTGGTCCCTGATGCTTTCTCTCCACCCCTACTGACCCCATATGAAAAACCTGAACGCTTCCTCTTTCATCTCTCTTGCTCATCCTCAGATACCTCCCTGGACTCTCACCACACATGTGGCGGGAATAAATCCCTCTCAGAGACTAGTCCTGACTCTGTGCCATCGACTTACTGAGGAAACTCTCTGGGGTGTCTGAGTGTGTGTGTGTGCAGTGGCCTTGCCGTGCAGCTCTCAGCCAGAGATGCTTTCAGAAAGTTGTAGCTTCTTTGCCACCAAACCCTCAGCTGCAACATACACCAAGACTGCAATTATTGACCAAATAAGATCATTACTGAGAATATAGGACTATCGACTTTTCACTGTGCCATAGTAGTCCTGTAAATGCTATTTTTGATTCTTTTTTGGACAAAGTCAAAACCATCACATTGCTCTTGATGACCTAAAAAAAAAGAAATTAAAATGTTGGGAAATGCTGATAACCTTACTTAACATTAGACAATTGTATTGTTAATTACAGTTGGACTCTTCCGAGAAAGATGGAGCATCCTAGTAGAGAAAAAAAAATCCTATCATCACCAGTGACAGAATACATCTCTTGATTTGTAGGGAACTAGCTGGACTGCATTATTAATTTACATACATCCTGGTTTTTTTAGCATATTTACTTTTTTTTTTTTTTGAGTCAGGATACACCATGCAACAAGTAAAATGATGAGAAACATGTATAGTAGTAAAAATTACACAAATTAATTTTTAATTTTGACCACAGCCCGGGTCCCAACACAAGATGTGCTTTGCCGCCTTGTTTTCTCTTGTTCTGATGCTCCATGGATCAACCCCGGTCTTGCATCAGAGATCCAAGGCTTCTCGAACTTTTATGTTGTCTTGCTGAGATGGCAATAGCAGTCCGTGATAAAGACATTTCACACTTAATAGTCGTGTTCTATGGAATACTAGGCTGGACACTGTGTAATGCTATTCTAAAAGTGAAATCGATAGTCATGGTTAGCTGACCTGGATGCTGCCTGATCACCCATGCTTGCTCCTAACTGACATAGTTCTGTAAATTTCAGTTGTAGATGTAGTCTGTAACACGGTGACATCTACAAATCCTGAAACAATTTTGTCCATATTTCCAAGCTGCACTACCTCCCACAGCTCATGGAGACACCCACATCCAGTTCTGTCTTAAATTCTCCAAATAGTTGCGGCAGTCTCTCCATCTGCCAAGACAGGGTCCAAATAAACAAAAGGCATGTTGAGCATTTAGAAAATGCAGACACTGCTCCTAAGCTCTAGCCAAATGCAGACATCTTGGCGAAATTGGAGGAATGAATTCAAGACCACATGTATATGGTTTGGTGGACATTTAAAAACTTATGATTGGTTCTGAGGAATTTCTATCAGAAACAGCGGTTTAATTTTTATAACAAAATTTGGTGTGTATGCACACACACACACATACACACGTATAAAGTACGAGAAGTTATTTCAAATATTTCCATTGCAATTTCTGGCATTAGGATTTCCTAGCANGCGAAATTGGAGGAATGAATTCAAGACCACATGTATATGGTTTGGTGGACATTTAAAAACTTATGATTGGTTCTGAGGAATTTCTATCAGAAACAGCGGTTTAATTTTTATAACAAAATTTGGTGTGTATGCACACACACACACACACATACACACGAATAAAGTACGAGAAGTTATTTCAAATATTTCCATTGCAATTTTTTGGCATTAGGATTTCCTAGCAGGTTGGATATCTATATTATTTATGTATACTTTTTGTTAAAAAGCTCGAATTCAACCAAATTATGTATGACTATCAGAAGAAATTTAAAAATGCAGAGTTGGTCTTTTATATTTAGTGAATCTTAGATTTTTCCAGATTGCCTAGTCATCCTGCAAAACTTCATCTGATGGTCCAATTAGCTGTAAATTTAAAAACTGGACCTCAAGCATACCCCAAAATTACATTAACACTTCGCTTTATCAGTTGAATAAAAAGATTAACTCCATCCTTTCATCACCTTGTTTTTTTCTTTCATTGATCTTTGAGTCGTAAATCCCAATATTTTCTAAATTTCTTAATATTTAACTTATTTTCGGTGCCAATAAATTCCTCTAGTGAAGAGTAAACCTTTTCTTTTCACTATATTATGAGAGGATTGAATCAACCTGATTCTAAATATATATCATTAACTGATGATAATTTTATCCTTTTTTGGTTTTTCGTTTTAAAGTTGACAGTAGTTTAGCTTTGATGGTGCCAGGTGATAACCCATTGTGACTTAGATTTCCTATAGCAATAACATTTGGCATGACATCACATCCTGATGAGAGGGAACCATTTTTTGTTTTTAGCCACATTTTTTGATAGAACCTTTAATATAGAAAGCCTTTCTGTTAGAATTCTTGAAAGGTATTATACAGTATAATGAACCCCATTTTCTATGTTTATTAAAGATTATTGTTGTGAAACAGAACAGAAAGAGAGGAGTGGAAAAATACCAACAACTATATTCTGCATGTAGTGTTTATTTGACGTTTGAAGAGAACATGACATTCTGCTGTATATCTAAGTCTGAATTTATTTAGAATGGACTCAGTCCTCCCTTTAATCTGTTTTAGAAAACATTAATTTATCTTGGTATCTGAAATTTGTTTCTTGCAGTCACAAATGTCAAATCAGTCCTTCCTGGAATTTCACTGGCATTAGTCAAGTTCCCCTAGACCTGAATATAGCTCTCTACCTCAGTCCAGCTTATGCATGATCCCTCCATGTGCTAGAACCAGAACAGCCTTCGCTGTTCCCATAGCACTCCAGAAATATAAATCAACAACCCTATTGCTACTGGACGAAAAAAAAAAAAAAAAACCAAACAAAAAAAAAAAAAAAAAAAAAAAAAAAAAAAAAAAAAAAAAAAAAACCAAAGAAAAAGTTCTAGTGCATAATACAGAGGGAAGGGAAATCAGTGAGCTAAAATGAGAGTGAGGTAGATGTTAACCATTATGGAAGATATCATTGGATTATTGAATTTTGGGGTTTTTTTCTGTGTGTCCTACAAAGTGACAAATCCTGCTTCCTCATGTAAACTGAAAGGAACTTGAGGATTGCAGTGATGCCAAAACAAAGGTGAGCTGACAGAGCCCTCATACTGAATAATACTAATTTCATACAGAGTTACCTCAAGAGAAGTGTGGCTAGCAGGTTGATCGCAGAGTACTCTGCCTGGTTTTGTGTCCCCGGTTCCAGAGGACTGTGGAGAAGTTGTACTGCTCCCGTGCGAGGAGTCCAAAAGAGCCGTCATGCATGAGGAAAAGCTAGGGAGTCTGCATTTGGTTGGTCTGGGAGCGAGGAGGCAAACGGGCAGTATAACAACAGCTGGTGAATATGTGAAGAGCTGTTACGAGGACAGCATAGCCAAACTCTTCTAGGTACTGCAGGGCTATACAAGAGAGGACAATGGCCACAGATTGTGAGTCAGAGGCTTCATATTGGACCTTAGGAAAACTTCTTCATCAGGATGTAAGTGCAGGCTAGCTGTGACCCAGAGAGGCTGAGGAATCTTTGTTTTCGGAGGTTTTCAAAACTCAGTTAGGCAAATCCATCACCAACCTGATCTTGATAGCAATATTCCCCTTTCAAATGGGAGGCTGGGTGACCTTGAGAAGTTCCATACAACTAACATTTCTATGACTCTCTTTGTCTAAGAAAGTAAAAAAAAAAAAAATCATATCATAGCTCAAATGAATTTAATTTACTATCTCAAAGCATTGAAGAGTCTCTTGGACTTATTCCTAAGTGCTAGTTAAGATGTAAACAAACTAGTATGATCTGAAGCTGTAGTTTGTGATCTCTATTTCTCAGAAGAAATGAAGTTCTAGATTTAGCGTACTTTCCATGAAAATACTATGATATCAATTGTTTTGCTGGTTATCAGGTGCCTTGTAAAAATTTTGGGAAGAAGAGGTTGCTTATCTTCTATGTGATTTCAAACATGGGATAGAGCACAATATGCCATATTTTGCTTCAGATAGTCACTCAGTAAGGGCCATGAGAGTGCAGTCAGCAAAAAGTAAAGTAGGAGTTGCTCTCTCCCAGAATTTCCTTCCTGAGCAGGAAAGTTATTCAGGTCTATTTCTTGAGGCAACTTTTTTTCACATCTAATTCCTGCTTTCATAACTTTTTCATACCCCTTCAGAAATGGATTCCATAAACAGCCTTTGACTGTAGAAAGAAGTTGGGAAATTTTTCGATTTGCTACAGAAATAAATAGGGAAAGTCACAGACTAGCATCACAAATATCCTATTGTCTCTTTCACATGTCTGTTCTGCCTCCATCAAGAGCAGAGACCTATTGTGAGAAAAGACCCAGAGATGATAATTGAGGGGTAAAATATACATTTTGTGTTTGTCACAATACGACACATAATATTATCCAGAGACTGCACTATATGGAAATAGTTCAGGAATCATCATAGAGAGCAATGCAGGGAGGGATAGGTCATCTCCTACTCTAGAGAAGAAAATATGTTTCGGCTCCAGAGCTGTTTTTGTAACAATTTGCTCTATAAATAGCATCACAGACAACAGTCTGAAAAGATTCCTGCTTATGGTACCTCTGGAAAGTCTTTGCCAGTTACTGGGTTGGGGAGTGTAGAAGCACTGCAACAGCAGGGTCAGGATGCCCAGACAGCTTACTCTATCATATTGGTGTGATGTGCCATGACAGATGAAAAATATGAAGTATGATGGACACCAAAAGATCAAATATAAGCTCAACTATTCTCATTCCCCTGGCAACAGAGTGAGCATTCTTGCCCATAAATACTTCCCCAGAACCTTTTCACAGCCAAGATCATAAATGGAATCAATGCCCATGTAGGCTAGAAAGATATGACCTCTCATGTTTACATCGAAAAAAAAGAGAGAGAGAGAGACAGAGAGAAGCTTGGTAAATGGCCTTTTCCTTTTCTTTCTCAAAGCCTTCATTTGTCGTGATGGATAGTGACATCTCAGTTTCACTGCCTTTAACAGAATTTCTAGCATTTAAGGGAAGTGCTCCAAGGTAGTTCTCTGTTCTGTTTAAGGGTTGGCTCAAATTTTTTACATGCTTTTTGCCAGTTTACAAATGTGGGGAAGTAGAGAGCAATCAAATGAAAAAGCTTGAAAACCTTTAAAGGAGTCAGAATATTATTAAACTAATGAAAATACCATATTTGTGCAAGAAACAAGTTGTGTAAATACATGAATCTCAGCTCTTTTGTTATGAACTTAAGTGTTTGGGGTTTTGGATCTGGCTATTGTCGGTGCTGTTGTTAAACTACTTCAAGATACATCCACGTACGTGCAGGTAAGGATAATCTGCAACATGCTTTTCCATTTTTACCTTTGTTTTTTAAATCTCTCAAAGTCATAAATACTGTTTTATTGTGTAAACCCCTACCTTGTATAATACACATGTACGGGATCAACAGTGTTTGTCCAGAACAGTAGCAACTGTAAATGAAAATTTTTTCTTGTCTTTTAAAATTTGATGGGTTTTTTTCTGAAATAACAGGCATTTTGAAGAGTAACAACACTGGCATCATTAAAACTACTGACTTATCAGTTATTGTATCCTAATGGTTTTTACTGCACTGAAATTTTTCTCTATTTTTTTTTCCTATTGTGCTAAGAAATTTTAGTGGCAGTGTCCTTTCCCAGTGAAAATACATTTTCTTGTGTCATTTTCCAGGTAGAATTTCGAAATTCCTTCCCATACATAACGTCGCTGTCTGTGCCTTTTTTAAAGATCTTTCTTTGCACTGAAAAGTCCAAGACAAAATCATCATGAAGGTTGTTCTGGAGCAATCAGAGTAACCACAGCTCCAACCCAGGCAGAAAGAAACAGTGATGATGCTCAAGGTAGACTGTGCTTGGAAGAGCTGTGTTCATTTCACACCTCCATCACAGCCAGCTTCTATAACCTTGGACAAGAAACAACTAGTAAACTGAAGTTGTCCTAAATGAAAGGTGGAAACTACCACAATGAATCAGGTGCTTTTGGTAAGACGCTACCTAGGAACGAGTTCTACCAAAATGAGCATGTAAAGTAGAGAAACTTTGGAAGGATGGACTAGTTCTTTTTGGAATATGAGTAGGTGGTGGTCTTTCATTAAAGTTTTTGTTCTGATCCTTCTCCTCAAAATACATGGTAGACCCAGACCTTTCTTGCAAAATATGTCCAGAGAAGCAACAAGTTATAATTTTTAAAATTTTTTATTATTTTTCTCCCCAGATCATGTAGGTGAATATTCTTACCACTAACATACTGAGAAAATGAGATTGTTTATCTACCTTTTGATTGGATACCATGAAAGATAACCAGACAAAATCCAAGCAGATTTCTTGTTGAGGCATGAGTTGGATCTCCAGTTGCTGAATAATATGATTAATTGGGCAGTTGTGAATATGCCCAGATTTTACTGGCATGAAAGATTATATTCCCTGTGACTTGCCTGAAGATGAGTGGGAGGTTTGTGAATCTAAGATGTGATGTTAAGAATGGGATGATTGGATCATTTTTACTGCGTTTTGTGTATTTGCTTCTTTTAGTTAGTCCGTGCTTCAGGAATCATAGAATCACAGAATCATTTAGGCTGGAAAAGACCTCTAAGATCATTGAGTCCAACCTTTGACCAGAATTCCTTGTCTGCAAAACCAGCAGCAGAAGTTCCCATGCTATAGTGAATCATAAGGAAAATGGTCTTTGGGTGTTATAGCCTGCAGTTGCAGGAGGTCCTATAACAAGGAGTTTTGGGAGCACAATGCAGAGGTATATCACATCAGATGATTGTAGAGTTAGGAACTGTAGTGAATTCATAACCACTGCTGGTACAAAAGCACAACCTAATTTTCCTCACTACTTCCCTCTGTGGTCCTGGTTGAATCAATCTTCAAAATAATTTCTTCCTCAACCTAGCCCTTTCTATATCACATCCCTCATTTCTTCAGCCCCTGGTCTGCTTATTGCAGGTACAGCAATTATATGTGATTTCTGCTTAACTCAAGCAATCAGTAGCAAACACCCATGATACTCTGGACAAGAATGTCTCAGTAAAATAACAGCTACAGAATTTTAAAAAAATAAATTATAGCACAAAAATATCAGATTGCCTACATATTTTTCCTTTGGCTTTCTTTGCTTTGGATATAGCTTTGAAAGCTCAAACCAAACAACAGGTGCAATAAATTCTGAGTCTCGTTTTCGGGAGGAGAGACACACCATTTTTCTTCCTACATTGAAGACCACTTATAACTCTGGAGAGAAAGGTGACAATATGAGCTAGTGCCACACAAGGCCTGTTGATCTCTCCTCAAAAACCTTTCCTTGGAACTCCATTGGTGACCCATAGTGAACTTAACTTCAGTCTGAGGGAGGTGGGAGGAAATCAGTACTCATGCCAGCTGCCTTTTTTTACTGTGACTTGCTTGTCACAGGAGCAAAGATCATCTGGCGAGGGGCTGAGGAGCTACATGGAAGCGGAAGAAAAAAACCACAACTACTCTAAAAATAGAAGAGACAATCAATAACTTAACATAACCCCAATACATCACACTGTAAAATGAGTAAATGAAAGATCTTTCAATTTTACCACTTGCTGCTACTAGTGGGTGTCATCTCCCACCATACCTCTATCTTCACAAATGAGTTTAGCACCAAGAAATCATGCAGTTATGTGGGAGTGACAAATATCAAGCCGTCAATATGCCTGAATAGCCTGGGTTCAGATGGGTCTGCTTCTCTGGGGACACCCTTATGGTGAAGGAAAGTGTACACAAAAAGCTTTATTGCAGCTGTATGCATACATCTCCCGGCAGAGTGTAAAGAAATTGAGAGTTCTAAGCAGGAGCTGAGTTATCTGATTGACACTTTTGTCATCCTTTGGATTCTTGGTACGTGATCCTGCCAGCAAGCTAAATCTCTTGGCAGCATTTTTCAATGCAACCAAGAGCTCCAGCATCCAGCTACGTCTGGACTCCCTTGCAGTGTAAAGCTTCTCCATGTTTATGTAATGACATTGCACAACTAAGGGTATTTGCAACATCATTCAATTAACCATTTTAGGGAGGAAGGAAACTGACAACCTGTTGAGATAAATCTGTTTTCAGGCAAGCAACGTGTCCTGTTTAAAATGCTATTGAAAAACCATTAAAAAGGTCACAAAAAGATTCAGAGACTACTTTTTTCAAGTAAGTGTTACTTTCTTAGCAATTAGAGCAATTTTCTTAGAAGTACAATTTATTATAAAAAGATAATATACAAAATAAGTTCAAGATAAGTGACTTCGTTGTTGACAATCCACTTTTCTCCTCCTTCCTCTGATTCTATACTTGCCAGAGTTTTGTACTCTTTAATATAATTAAAAATGATGCAAGGAGTTTTCAAAATGTCAGTGGTATTTGTAGAACCGGGACTTTTACAGTCAGCTGAGAAAGCCACTACGACTGTGCTTTGAAGGTAGGTGACACGGGAAAATGAGGCATCTCGCTTTAGACAGGATGACTGTAAAAACCTATTGAAACACAGCACGGCTTAAGAAAAGGGCTGTATTAGAGAACTGACATGAAATTTTACCACGGGAAGATGCATGTCCAACCCCTTATATTAAAGAAGAAAAGTACTAAAGTTTTTGGAGAGGTATTCCACAATCTCCTTGAACTCAATCACACTGCAAAATGCCATTAAATCTGCAGAAAAGACAAATGCCCAGTGTATTAGCAATGAAGCCTTCTTAATTACAATGCTGCAAATGCTCTACTTCAGTTGGAACAACACAAATTGGTTTCTCCTGATTACAATTATGTGATGAATACATCTGAGAAAAAAGTCAATCAGAGTAGATGCTTCTCAGGCTCCTAAAAACTCACAGTTTCACCAGGAGAGAAACTGTAATGCAGGCAAAAATGAGAACCTGTGTCTCAGAAGCTCAGATGCTGTATTGCGCTGGTCATGAGAGAGTCATGGATATCTGAATATGACCACGATGTGGTCTTTTATTCAAGGTGGATTTATAGACATTTTTTACATTATTATAAATATAATTTGAAGAAAATGGTCTTGAATTTTGTACCTATGCTTATTCACCATGTTGGTTGTAATACATTCTGAATAAATATCCAGAATACAAAAACTCGATTACATGATAGTTTAATTTTAGAAACAGATTATTTTCCAGTGACTTATTGAGCTGGTTTTTGTCCCATAATTATAGGAATTTCAAAGCTTTTAATAGGAGATGCCAAAAATACATAAAAGAGTCAGTATGCAAAATCTGTAAGAGTGTGAAAAAGGTATAAATATGGTAATTATTTTTCCCCTAGCATATTAGTTTCATTTCATTATTTGAACAATATAAAGCCTGTTTTATTCAGGCATAAGCAACATGATGGCAAGGTCGTCTGAATAAGAATGACAGTGCAATGTTACTGATTATAAGAAAAGCTAAGTTAGCTAACTTTTTCCAATATGAGATTTCAGTGTATGTTTTCTAAATTTGACCAGCGAAGGCAATTCTCCTGCGTGAATTTTAAAAGAAGTTCAGGCTGCCCCTATTCAAAAACCTGAGAGACAAGAACTGGCAAATGTAGGCATTTGAGTCACACTGAAGTCATAGGATTAACCATAGGATTATACACATATGTATGTTTAGTTAGTGGGGCTATACAGTCTAGGCAGAAAAGGCAGATATACTGGCATGACGCAACCATAAAAATAATGTTATTTTGGCGGAATACGTCATTTAACTTGTTGATACAGGAATAGTAGGGTCATTTAAGTTAGAAATGGTAGTAGGAATGAGAAACAAAGATGCTTGGAATAAAGACCCTAGAAGGGCAAAGCAAGCAGAGGAAAAGAATAGGAAGTTAGTTATAGTATGAGTTTGAAGTGAAGAAGCGTTGGGAGTGCTAAAAGAAGTTTTTCAGTGCATTATTTGAATAGTATAATTATGCAAGTTAAAAAGGAGTGACATTATTTTGTTTCAAAATTCACATTATATAATATAATGTAGCATCATGCATTGGTCTGCAAAAGTATTGGGGTGGTATTGAAGCACAAGCAATTTTTAATTCATAGAATGAAATATAGAAAAAGCAGAATTTGGAGACACCTGCATATTTTCAAAATTAAATATATCAGGTTTTTGCTTTGAACTTCCATAAAAAGTAGCTAAATTGCATTTTAAGTGACTTTAAATTTAAAAATAGATGATGCAGCCTGTTGGCCAAATGAGGTGTTTTGTTCAACCTAGAAAAAATATTTTCTTCTATTTTTTAATTTAATTTGATGCAGAAAAGTGAACTTAAACGAAATCATGCCAAAATTAACACGTTCCCAGAAAAAATAAAAAAAATTCCCCTTCCTGCACTTCAAAAGCCAAATATTTGTGTAGTCCTCCTCTGATTGTCCAAAATTCCATTCTTGACTGTTTCTGCAGCTGCAGCTGCTGCTGCTGAATGAAGTCACATTTCATGACATTGTGCTGATGAGTGTTTCATTCACAAACAGGAAGAAGATCTAGCCTCGTAAGGGCAAAATACACAAGTCTAGTTCACTGGGTAAAATGAACCAATGGACAGCGGATTTGATTATTTTATTTTTTTTCCTTGAAGCAGCAGGAAAGGGGCTGCTGACAAGATATTTTGGAACAACTTGCTATTAGGAAGGAAGTATGAGTGGGTGTAGATGAGAAGTAACTCACATTCATATGACACACACATTGCTTTTATGTTGAAGCCTTGTTCTAAAACAAAGGGTGGGACTGTCAGTTTAGTGATATAGAACAGAGGGAGCTGTTTACTCGCTTGACTTGACTGTAGTCAAAGATTTCAGGCTTTGGCCATCTGTGCTGACAGAGCATGATCTCTCTGGAGAAACCATGGTCTTTGCTAAATGGCCAGTAGTTCACTTGAAAGTCATCACTCTTCTAACGAGCCATGTATCTCTCTTTGAATCTTTGTTAGTTTTATAATATAGAATATTAAGGACATCAGAGACACTCTCAGATAAGGGAGATTTTGATTGAAGAGGCTGTCAGGATAATCCAGCCAGATCTCATTGTAGATCATGCCTTAGATCTTTAATCAACGTAGATCAGGAAACTGTCAAGAAGCTTAGGAGCTCATCAGGAAATCCAGTGGAATCTCAGCTAACTACTATAGAGGTTTCATGTTTTAACCAAACTTTGAAGTCAAGAAATTTTAATTCAATATGAGAATTTTATGATGTTTTAGTATATTTGTAGGGCAATCTCTAGAGTGTCTTTTCAAAATCCAAACTTCAGTAAAAATCCATAGAAATGATTATAAGATGAAATGTTTTAAATTGTAGATGTTAGGAATAAAAAAATTATCTTGGTTATTAGGCCAGTGAGTGAGATCTGTGGATGTGGCAATTTGCACAGTTTAATTTATGAAGAGAAAAATGAGACTCAGTTCCAAATTAAGATGCACTTTCATGAAATGAATCAAGAGAATACGAGGTAACTAGTCAAGTTGCCATATCAGGTACATTAGAAATAATCTAAATCACCATTGCTTTGCTCAGATAAGGTAGGGTTAACGTGCCTTGCTTATACTGTAGGAAAATCGAGGCTTAAGAAAGTCAGTTAGAGATGCACTAAGATAGATAGATAGATAGATAGATGGATAGATAGAGAAATAGATGACAGGTAGTAGATACATATAAACTTATGTTTCAGCAAATAGTTAAAATGTTGAGTTATTCAGCATTTTTCTATGCTTTCTTTAATTGAAAAATATGCTTTAAGATTACTGAGGCACCCTCCTGGCTGTAATCAACCACCACATTTATACAATTAAAAAGAACTTCTCCCTTCTTTCACTTACACATACCCACACATTTTCTATCAGAGGAAGTTTCAAATGGAGAGTTCCTGCAGAGTCAAATACTGCAGACATCCAGGAAGACAGTGCAAGTGCCTGGAAATGTGTAGCAAAGTTTAAAACTTTTATAAATGTTTGATAAAATGGGGGTAGATAGATATAGATAGAAAAGTGAGAGAAATTGAGAAATATTTTTTCCTTTTCACAGAGGAAATAATTTTGCCAGATTTGGAAGTGATGCATTTAGTTTCAGAGATAGCATAAATTAAACTTTTGAAAGTAGATAATTCTCGGAGAAGTGTGTCCATTATTGTTCGTCAAGAAGCTTTTAAACAAATGGAAGAGTTCGACTGCTGTTGCAAAACATAGGTTATGTAAACTAATGAAGTATCCCTACAGGGAAAGATAGTCTTCCCTTACATTTAAGTAAATCTAGACTTTAAAAAAAAAATAGAAGGATAAAAGGAACAGCCTGGAGAGGGGATCTTCTCTTTTCTTCTTCTCTTCACCCTTCTTTTCCTTTTCTGTGGCAGTGGAGTAAAAAAAAGTAAACTATCTCTCCACAGACATTTCATATTGCTTTCAAATCTGCCATAAAAAATAATAAATGTATAAATACAGTACACTCCCATGTATCTAGATCTCTCTACCTATTCCTCAAAAAAATATTTATATGTTTTAGATACAGAGAGAATTCGCCTAGGCGCATGGCAGTAGGCACCCTTAATATCCATCGTGATGATATCAGGAGTCTCCAGATATAGTTTGGGTGGATCTTTCAAGTATTTATTCATTTAAATTTCAAAGACTCACAAACTCACTCGTGCTTAAACATGAGCAGCTTATACAGCTTAAACACTCATTGACAGATAAAGCAGATTCCATCCTAGCTGGCCTACAGCTCACTGGAAAAGCTGCATGCCATCAGGGCCCATAGGTCTTGAGGCTCAAACTACTCAGGTAGTGAAACATTCATCTCACTCATTGACCAACACCAGGTTCAGAAGTTTGAATATTGGCTGCAACTGTTTCCTCCAACATGAGTTCTGAAAACTCCATTCTTTCAAAGTGATTAGTTTATTTCTGGAACTGGTACATGTTTTGTCACTTTCGTTTACCTGTGATCTTTTCGCATCTTTAAAAGCTTTTCTGAAGACATCTTCACTTAGAGGCGGTGTAAGTGGTTTTTCTCCTTTGAAAGAATCATACACACATGCAATAATTTCAAATGTGCTGTTATACATAGGAAAAATTTAGACTCCTAATTACAGCGTCTCTTACAGAGGCTTCAGCAAGAACACAATACGTAAAAAAAGCCTGCAAGGAGCTGCCATTGTAATCTCTGTAAATATCAAAATATAAAGTCCATGGAGACACTGTCTTATCTTTCCCCAGGTAATTAAGTCTTTCTTAATAGGTGTCCTTCCCATCTTTCAGGTGTAAGCAGCTGTCTGCCTGTATCAAGCCTGTACTACATGCAAAATGTATCCTTCTAAAACACAATAGGACTTTCAAAACACAGCAAGAACCCATAGAACAGTAGGGCTACTGCCACTTTCTTTCAATATATAGTAGCAGGAGAAAGTAGAGTGGGAAGACTCCCTTGACCTGGGAGACCAGAATCAGGTCGTGAAGGATCTCATCTGCTGTTTCCTTAAGGACAGCCATGATCATCACGTCACACACTATTCAGGGCGAGTTTTTCCACTTTTTGGAAAGACATGTTGCACTGCTTGTCGTGATGATGTGCCACTGAGCCACCACTGCCTGATGTAGTTTGTAATCTACTAAATAGGGCAGTCACATTGGAGATCTCAGTCCTGAGCTGCACGCTTTTCTTCTATAGTTGCATGTTGTAGGGGGTAGCAAGCTTCTTTTTACCTCATTTTCAGGACCAAACACAAATATTTGCCAAATGTCTCATCTACAGAATTTCTGTACATTAAACATCTGTGCAGAAGACACAATAGCAATGGCATACCCTTATACAGGAGTGAAAGCAGATTAATGTAGTAGGAGTAAATAACAGCAGATGAAAAAATAGAATCCTGGGGTTTGTGCTATAGAAACTGCAAGGACTCACATTTCTTTTTACAACTTACTTTATGCTGTGCATCTGCAGATCTTTGTTTTCACAAAAACTGTTTTACTTTCCTTTTTTGGCCATATGATCCTTATTAAGTTATGAAAAATAATAACTCTGTGCTAGCTTCAGGTTATGAGCACTTATTTTGTCTATAATACACTATAAAATAATAATGGCACACTAAGAATATTTTGTTGGGTTTCTATGTTGCCTTTCACCTATGGGCCTCAAACAATTTTCTAGTCTTTTACTACTCAGAAATGTAGGATGAGTAGTATTTTTTTCCCTCTTAAATATGAAATGCATGGAATTGCAAAGGCAAAACCTATTCATGTTTCTGTAAAGTGTCTGAAGTCCTATGTGTCTCAACTAAACTACTATCTGCTTTTCAGGGAGTTATATCCCCCTTTATTTCCTAATAAATTTAGTGAAAATTGTATTTCAGTTGATTTTTAGTGAATTATCTGCTGATAATTTTGCTCTTTGGAAAAAAATACAACTCTGAAGTGGTTATGGTGATGCATTTGAAAAATAAAGGAGTCGCGTCATATGCCACACATGAAGATTTTGATTGAGAGGTCATGTGTCCAGATCAGCCAATGGAAAACAGTGCATGAGAGTTGCTGTGTATTTCCAGATGCAGAAAACAATGGACAGGATGTCCAGAGACAAAGTCCCAACACATGACTGTCATCCCAGGATGATTGGCTTAAACTCTACCTAACACACGTTAAGTGCCTGATGTTTCATTGCACAGACTGCATCCAGCTAAAAGGATGGATGTCTTGGAGTTGATTATGTGCTGTACCTAAGGGCTGTATAGGAGTTTGAGGCTTTCTTTTCCTCATTCATATTGAAACCCATATTTTAAATACTCTCTACAGATATCATGCCGGAGATAAGAAAAAAAAAATACAACTAACTCTTCATCTTTTCAAAAGCATATACAGTGTATCAGCTGCATAGAAAATATATGTAGAAACATACTTACAAAATCCTACCCTGATTCTGAACACCTTGCATAGGTACATGTGAAAATAAGGTTCCTGAATGCTGCAGTAAGGCTCTTGTTTAGCAATTACATGTTTTAGAGAAAGGGAAAAGGGAAAGGATTAATGCCAATGGAGAGAGGCCCTATAAGTTGTAGATACTACACATTTTTCCCATCTGCCTTGATGGCTATTGAGATAGGGTGCGGAATTCATTCTCAAATAGTGGAAGGTAACTTGTGCCTCCGTTCCTTAAGGTATCAATAGCAAATTTATGAAGTAAAGACCAATGAGTATCTGCTTTCTCTCTCCAGCCCAGTACAACTGATGGTGGTGTGACAGAGAGAGCATAAAATAACCGTGTTATGCCCTGACAGTCAGAGCAGAGGCTGTCTTTCCTGCTGAAGAGTTTCTGGAAATAGCTGAAGTGAAATAATGAGACTAAATGAAGAAACCCAAGGAAATCTGGATCCTGCCTGGAGTGATACCTGACAACCAGGAAAAAATCTCTTAGTCTTATCACACCAAAACTCACTGCCTGAAATTGAGACAGTAGGAGGTCTGGGTGCCTTCAAATGTAGAAATTTAGGGGGAAAAAAAAAAGTGCTTTGAAAATCAAAATCTTGTTTAGAGATCTAAATGTATGCAATTCAGGCTTCCTGTTCTGTGCCTGTCACTCCCAGTTTAGGTCAGTATGTTGCACTTGGGTATCAGGTCTCAAATTTATCATAGCCGTAACATAGCCACTCATCTCAGGCTGAGCATCTGGTATTTGAAAGAGAACTTCAGCAGAGCTATTGAGTACTTCGGCTTAGGGTGTATTTTCTTCTTTTTTCCACTGCAATAACTTTCATAGCGACATTTTTAGCCACTGGATAAGGAATGATAGCTCACTCTGACTTATTAGCAACAAATATGATACTATTCTTCTGGGAGACCTGTCTTTAAAGTTTGATGATTTAGAAACTTCTTGGCATAGGGGAAAAAAAAGTCTTTTTGTTTCCTTCCTCTAAGGGCAGAGAGGGAAAGCCATGATCTCTGCCTGTGGCTGATTTGGTTGAACTACGAGAACAGAGCATCAGAGATGTCTTGAGTATCAGCTGTTGGGCTAAAGAGATGTCCTGAACGCATTTAGTTGAACTAGCTAGTCTGGATGACATAATAGTTTGCCTGTAGGAGAAAAGACAGCAGAATATTCTGACAGAAGGTTAGTCTATTAAGATAAGTTCATCAAACCAGTGAACGAGGGGGGTTTATTACCATGGTGTAAAACCTTTTCCTGAGTAGCTCTGGAGATCAGGCAAATAGTTGGGACCCGAGGCAGTCCCATTTTGTCAGAATAGATGGTGTTCTGACTTTTCTAAATTTAATAAATTATATTTTTCCTATTTTGCATTGCAGAACACGTCTGCACAGCTAACTGACATTTCCTAAACCTGGAAGATGAAGAAAATCTAGCCTGAATATTCATAACTATTACCAAGCCACTATCTGTTACCATAGAATTATATAGTTTGGAAAGTCCTTAGAGAGCACTGAGACCAGCTGTTAACCCAACACTGTCAAGTCCGCCATAAAACCATATTCTTAAACACCACATCATGTCTTTTAAATCCCTCCAGGAATTATGGCTCTTCTACTGCCCTGGGCAGCCTGTTCCAATGCTGAACAAACCTTTTGGTTAAGAAATTTTTCATAATATCCAATCTAAACCACACCTATCACAATTTGAAGCCATTTACTCTTGTCCTGTCATTTGTTACTTGTCAGAACAGGCCAACCTTCACCTGCCTACACCCTCCTTTTGAACAGTTGGGGAGAGTGAGTAGGTCACCACTGAACCTTCTTTCCTCCAGGCTAAACCACTCTAATTCTTTCAGCTGCTCCCCACCAGAATTGTGCTCCAGACCCCCCCCCCCCCGCCCCCCTCAAGC
>VZRR01010573.1:1770-41014 GCA_013398015.1 Oreocharis arfaki | reverse complement strand
CCCTACCCTCCAGCAGATCAACACTCCCACCCACTCTGGGGTCATCCACAAATTGACTGAGGTTGCACTTGATCCCCTCATCCCAATCATTAATGAAAACCCCCTCAACTGGCCTCAACACTGAGCCCTGGGGATCTCCACTGACACCTGTATTGAGCTCTGTTCACCACCTGGCGCCGAGTACCCTAGGGAGCATTCCATCTGGCCACAGGGACTTCTGTGGCTCTCTGTGGCGTAAAAGGCTGCTGATCATTTACCCTTGGATTGTGGAGGCTTCATATTGCTTCCTGTCCCTGTCTTTTTGCTCAGAATGCTGGGCATCCTCAGAACAATTTGGCTTCCTAGTAAAGACTAAGGCAAAGAAGCCTTTAAGTACTCAGCATTTAGCCTCATCCTTTGTCACTGTGTTTTTCTCACATCCAGTAAAGACTGGAGATCCCACTTAGCCATCCTTTTGCTGCTAATGTATATATAGAAATATTTTTTGTTGTCTTTTATGACAGTACTCAGATTAAATTCTAGTTAGGATTACGTCTTTCTAATTGTCTCACTGCATAAGCTCACAACATCTTTGTTGTTCTCCCAAGCTGAATGCCCCTTCTTCCAAAGATCATAAACTCTCTTTTTATCCCTGAGTTCCAGGCAAAATTCTCTGCTCAAATAGGTGGGTCTTCTTCCCTGCTGGGTCATCACTTGCCGCATGGGGACGGCCTACTCCTGCACGTGTTCTTTCTTAACTCATGCTGGGCCTTCCTGAATTCCTTTACCCTTCACGTCTGCCTCCTGAAGGCATTCTGAGGCACTCTGTCTGCTCTCCAGAAGTTCACAGCTGCAGTTCTGCTGACCTCTCTTCTTGCTTACCTGAGACTGAAAACAATCTAATTTTATTTGATTGCTGTGCCCAAGATGACCTTGGAGCACCACATCACTCATAAGGCCCTCTCTGTCCACAATCACCTACTAGCACCTTCCCTACTTGGGTCACTCACCAGTTATGTCGGGGGTTTATCTTCCACACGTTGTAGGAACCTCCTGGACTGTTTTGTTTCTGCAGTATTGTATTGCCAGCAGACATCTGGAAAGTTAAAGTCCCCTGTGAGAACAAGAGCTGGTGATTGTACCAAATACCGTGGGGAAACATTGCAGTTTCATAACAGCTGCTTTCAAATCCATCCTGGATGGGTTTCCAACAAACAATTATTGCATGGCTAAATTTCTAAAATAGTCTATAATTCTGAAGATAGGTTTGTACAGGATGCTGTTTAAGGAAAAGTTATGTATCATTTAAAACAGGGGTTTTTTGACAGATGTCAGTCTGCCCTCCAAGTAGGTAATTAATTAGTTCTCCTAAATAGGATTGTGACTGTTTCATTACATGATATATGAAAGTGTAGACTTGACTATGCCTGGCCAGAAAGGGTTCCATTACATGTATTGAAGGCTATCCAACCTGCTTAAGTTCCAGGTTGATTAATATAACATACTCATCTAGTATGCCTTATGATTTCAGTTGAATAACACATTTTCATGTTCCGTCTCCATTTACAAGAAGTAAACAATATGCTTGATTTCCGTTATTCATTTAGAGGTAGAGTGCAGAGAACTAGGGTAAATTAGAAGTTTTGCCTAAACTGGAACACTCCTATTAATTGTTTGCACTTACAGTAATGCAGGAGATGGGGAAAAGGAGACTAAAATTTTTACTGTCATCCTGGGCAGCAATATCTGTCAGAGAGATCATTGATGTGTTTTAATTTAAAGCATCAAGTGGCACCAAAGAGATACCAAAGAGGAAAAAGCATTCTACACAAGGTTGACTAGCCTGACTATGAATTACCAGAATAGATTCCTGTCTCAAAAATAATTTCCTTATCTCTGAAGATAGGAAAATGAACAAGGGCTAAATATGTCACAGAGAAATAGCTTTTTATGATGTACTAACATGCCTCTGTATTCCACAATGTGCATCCATACATACTGTTGAAGAAACAGGTAACAATCTTTGCAACCATGATCCACTTTCTGATACTACTGTGAAACACAATACACTGCAAGTTTAATTGGAACCAGAGACTTTTGGACATTTCTACCCACTATCTATTCACATGGTGAAAGTAAATCAAGCCCTATATAAACAAAACAGATGGAAGTGATGCTAATAGTACAATGTCAGCAGTATCCACAGATTGACAGAGCTAGTTAAGTTGCCAGATGCACAGAATGTTGCACTACTTGTTCCTTATAAACTAGACTTGATGGAGTATGTCAATGTCAAACTCCTTGCTGATTTACACACGAACATACAAAGACATGCACACTCACAGATACTCACGTTCCTGTGATCTATACTAACCATACCATCTGCTTTCTGCTTTGCATGTGGTAGCTAACTAACTATCCTACTGTGCACGGGTATCTCTGAGTACATGCTGTGGAGGCAAACAACAGGTTTTTTCCTCCTTCTACCCTATTTAGTGTTAGAAAATAGGCTCGTTAACTTTTGCCACCTAGGCACGTATATTCCCCATGTATTTTTGGATCTTTTTTCTCATTTGTTTTTATTCCTTTGGCCAGTGTATATCTCAAAGAAATTCCCTCTCTTTGTGAAAGCTGCACAGCTTTAAGCATATATTGCATCCTTCATTTACACCTTGAAAAAAGCACGAACCAGTGAACTCTTCACAGACAGCAGTATTTAAAATGCATATAACATTTCAGTAGTTTTTGTAACAGATAAATTCAGCAGAGAGGTTATTGAAACATCTTCATCGGTCAGCAGCTCTGAGAGCACAAAATGTCAGGAGAAGATGTGCTTCTTGGAGAGACAGAAAGCTGACCTAGCTACAGCCAGCGCCTAAAGTCTCTTTCTGACCCATTTTATTGTCTGGCACCTGTCATTATAACAAGCTTTCCAAAAGATCTACGGAAATTACACTCACCCTCTGGTAACTAGGTAACATAATCTCCCGGAGGCTGGTTAATTGCAGCCCATGATAACCTCACATACAGCAACTGTTAAATTTTTCATCTCTTTCAAATTATTATGGATCAGTTGAGAGGGTATTGATTTGATTCATTAACTGATTCCCAGTCTGTTCCAAGGTTAATGATTACATGTATCTCAATTACATCCTTAACAGGTTATACTGTATGATTTGTTTCAGCTGCAATGTACATTGCGTGTCTTCCACAGCTGAAAGAATTCTTAGCACTTAATGATTAAATAAGGCCTTTTTTTTCCATTTTGCTGAACATGCCTACAAGGCACAAGTACATCTGGGACAACGGCAAAAAGAAAACTTTTCTCGAATTCTTGAAAGAGTATTTGCAAGTCACACTGTGAAAAACAGTCTCAAAAGGCCACAGAGATAACATAAGATTCTTTCATGTTTAAGATATGGGAAGACAATTCAGAATATATTTGAAGTAATGATTGATTCTCTCTGGTTTTATTACTTCATCACCACTGAATGATCATATTACCTGTCAATTAATTTTTAAGCTGCCTTGGGTTACTTGGCAAAAAATGACTTTACCAATATTGGATGAATCTTTACCATTCTCAGTTCTCCCTCAGAAAGAATTGCATTTTTTACTAGTAACACAGATTTCATTCTCAGATGTTTTACAGCATCTTTTTGTGTTACAAGAGCTCTTCAAATTTTTATACTGAGATTACTGCTAATGCAACTGCAGAAAATTAGGGCTTTTATCACATTTGAACCCTGGTACAACATTATTCTTTATATTTCTGTCAGATTGCTGCCTTGTTTGCAGCTGAAATCCAGGGTTCCAGGCTCTGTACAAATTCTCAAATAAATTCCCTAGGAAATCAATGTAAGAAAAAACAGGTGTGAGAAAAGTTACACAATAAGGCAGTGACAGAACTTAAAGAGCAATTTAAGTGTCCTGTACCTACGGTTAAGTGGCTAGAGAACAGTAATACAATGTTTTCTCTACCCGTTATTTTACTTCTGCATCCTGTTTCTTTAACCCTGTGATACTGCTGGCATATTTGGACAGACACTGGCTGATGAGAACTTTTCCTATATGAGGTAGAAATTTAATAGAGCAATAGTTCACTTGTCTGTGACTCGACACACCACTCTCAACATACAAATACTCACACTCACTATGTGTCTATGGATTGGGTGGATATTTGTTAAACCCCTTTTTCCAGCTGGGAAATTGAGAGCTGGAAGGGCTGAGTTTAATTACAAAAGGCACAGAGAGAGTCAATGTCAGAAATGGAAATAGTACAGAAATTCTTGACTCTCTCAGTTACTATTCTGACTCCTGAGCCACACTACTTCCAGCAGTTTGCATTCTGCACATATAAAAACCCTTTCATCCTTTCATCACTCCCTCTCAATCCTTTGCTTTGGAACTCCAAGATACAGTAGTTTACTTTGGAAACACGGAAGCCAAATGAGTATAGTCATGAGGAAAGACTTCAGTTATACAATCCATTAAAGAAAACAATAGAGCTTGCAGCTGAGCTATTAAAAAGCGTAGAGCAATTTTTATTTCAATGGCTACATTTTATTTCCTCTTCTGAGTGACTGCTAACAAAGGGCTGCTGAAAGGACTGGATAAAAAGTAGACGTCAGATGCAAGATCCACGAGTTAAACAACATTATTAGATACAATTTCATAAAATCTAGTTGCTTTTCTGCTACTAGAAATCATGTCCTTTTGTCAACTTGTGGTCACATCAGCACTTCTGTTGATATAATTTGCTCCAGCTGCAGAGCATAGCTGGCCTACAAATCAAGAACTAGAATAGGGACAGTCAGGAATAACTCAATGGCTTGGATAATGTGCAAATCACTACACATCTTGCTATTAGTATAATTTATTTTCTCTCAGAATATTTGGAACGTGAAAAATTTATCTTTAGCAAAACAGCCAATCTGACACTTTACTGAGAACAGAACTGGCTGGCTAGAATATTGTAACACCCTCCTCCCCTTACAGATCACACACACATACACCCCCCACTCTATAACCATTTAAGTGGGATTATCATATCAAAACCCTTCATTATCTTTCATTGAATTCAGACCAAACACCTAATTTCATATATTGTTCGAGGTCTCCCTACAACATTGCACACAACCCTCTACATTCACTTTTTAAATTTTTGGAAGAGATTGTGGGGTTCTGTTTTGGGGTGGTTTTTTGGGGGGGGGATTGTTTTTTGGTATTTTGAGTTGGTTTTCTTTATGTTGGTTTGGCTTGTTTTTTTTTTAATTTCTACTTAATTTTTTATTTTTATGCTTTCCTACCTTTTACTCAAATGAGGAGAATAAGTAGCAGTCCATCCTCACAATGAGATCCTTCAAACTCCAGCCTTCTGGACAGATGGGAACCTGGTTGGAAATGAAACATAGCACAGAAAAAGACTTACTAAAGCAACCACCTCCTTTTGTCTCTACATGAATAGGAAGCATACAGAATCAAGATGGTGTTAGTAAAGCCCTTGCTTCATTCTACTTTTAAAATATACTTGTCATTTAATATAAAGCAGACAGTTGGTATCAAGAACGAGTCCAAACTTTTTAAGTTCACATTGATATCAAACATTTCTGCTTCTGATAAGCAATTAAGGAAAGGAAAACAATAGGAAATACAGCTGAATGTGCCCCTGTGAACATCAGTGATTAATCATCTGTGAAAATGCCTCAGAAAATTTGCTATTTTGCAGTGCAAGCATACCACATTTGTGAAGAAAGGAAGTACCTCAGTGCAGATTTTAGGACCACTGCAGACCCTTCGCCCAAGTTCCCCACACCAGCCCTGACCAAAAAGGCACTTTGCTCTTTAACATACTCATCTTAATTAAAATCCCATTTAGATCCCCTTTGGCGCCATGTAACACCATTGGCTTGAATTTGCTCATTGTCTTTCGTCAGAATAAGACTGAAGATCAACAACATCCTCTGCTCTCCCTACATTCTCCACATTAGTCATTTCATAGTAGAAAACTGTCAGATATGTATTCACATGCGTGTAATGTGACTCACTCGCTAACATCTTTCAACTGAAAAAGTTCCCTCTGTTTTCTGAAAACAAGAGACAATGCAAGAAATCAGCAAACAAGTTCTTCTGGAAGCAAGCTGTTTGACTGGAAGAAGACAGCCTGACTGGAGTGGGTGAAGGCTACGTTAGAGCCAACAGCATCCTCCCATCTTGGTGGGAGGTACAGGAGCATACCGAGAGGCTGACAGTTCAGGAATGGCAGTGTACCTTTCCTCTGTGGACACAAAGAAGCTCTCATCCATCAGCTATCACCACAGCCTAACTATGTTGAGACAATCGAGAACTCTAGCTTCAAGCAAGGGCTACTTGGGATCAGTATACCTGTAGAACTGGTAGTGGATACAGTGGCAAAATATCAATGGCATTTCAGTGATCAATGAGATTTCAATCTTTTGCCAGCTTTAGACAGGTGGCATTTTTTGTAAAGTAGTGATGGGTAGCAGAAGTCCTAGATTTTCTTTGCAAAAGGATTGAAGATGTGGCATTTTGGAACTGCCTAGTCAGTTCCTTTCTCTTTAGCTAAATTAATCTATATTATTTTTTTAGGCCAAGACCACCAAATTCAAACTGATCAGTTCAGTTTTTTGGTACTTGTTTGCTGTTATTGGCAAAATAAAATAATACCTCACTGATAAAGAAAAAAAAAAAAAAAGAACCAGATTTGGAGAAGGTAGCTGATTAAGTAGTTCACATCTCAAAATAATTTTGAGTCTTGATTTTGCAGTATCTATGGCAATTGTCTGACTTCATTTTAGCAGGTCTTATTTGTGAAAGTTTCTTGCTGTTTATGACATTCAGAATACAAGGCTGCTCTAGAATTTTAAAAATGTATTCTCTAAGACACAAATCAGCAGCACACAGAACTGTCTTTTCTGTGCAGACACACAGAACTAAGTGCAAAGAAAAAAGATGCAAGAGAAATGTTATTGTTAGTCACATTGCATCAAAAACCATGCAATTAATGTTTTTGATGTTGGATTGGGATACAGATCCCCCAAATATGGTAAAAAATGAAGAGGTCACATGCATTTCCTATTAGATTTTGTTGAGTGGAACAGGAGATTTCATACTCTGCTACGAGATAAAGGTTTTTCAAAGCAGAAAGTACAGAATTTGCCTTAAAAATCAGGCTGTGAATCTGTCATGTCCTACCTGTGGCAATGACTGAATAAAAAAAACCTTCCACAACCCACCAGTCTGACAACATGAAGTTCAGAGACAATGGGAGAAAAATTTTTCTGATCTTTGTTACTTTACACCTTGAAGAAAGAAGTTTTCTACGTTTAATCTGAGAAACTATTGATCACAGTTACCCAATACAGTTTTCATTCTGGCCTTTTATGCAGTGCACCCTTTTTGGGGCATCAGTGAATTTTACAGGCTGAAGCAATGTGTCTACAATGAAACACAGAGTACACAATTGCTGTGAAGCCTACCACTGACTGAGTTTCATGGAGCGCTTTTACAATGCCAGAAGAACCTTAAACACTTTCTTCATTGACAAGAAATAAAACCTTGACAAAAGCTGGGCAATTTGCATTTTTCACACAATTATGCTATTGATACTGGGAAGGGCTCTAAGGCCTCCTTGTAGCCTTCTCTTCCCCAGACTAAACAATTCCACCTCTCTCATCCTCTCTCCATAAGAGAGGTGCTCCTCATAAGGTGCATCCTCTCTCCATAAGAGAGGTGCTCCAGCCTTCAGGTCTATGTCTTCTTTATATTGGGGACCCCAGAGATGAACACAGTACTCAATTTTCCAATTTTCTTCCAAATTCAAAATAGTAAGAGATCCTACTTAGCAGTTTTTGAAGCATCTAAAGTTACACACAGAACCATATAGTAAGCTCAGTTGCAATGGATCCACAAGGATCATTGAGTCCAACTCTTTACTCTACACAGCACCATCCCCAAAAATTGCATGTGCCCATGAGCATTGTCCAAACACTTCTTGAACTTTTTCAGGCTCAGTGCTGTGACCACTTCCCTGTGGAACCTCTTCCAGTGCCCAACTACCCTTTGGGTGAAAAACCTTATCCTGCTATCCAACCAAAACCTCCCCTGACTCAACTTACGCCATTTACGCAAGTCCTGTTACTGGTCACCACAGAGAAGAGATCGGTGTCAGCCCCTCCTCTTCCCCTCACGAGGAAGTTGAAGACTGTGATGGGGTCTCCCCCTCAGTCTCCTCCTCTCCACCCTGAACAGACCAAGTGACCTCAGCTGCTCCTCATAGAGCCTCCCCCTCCAGATCCTTCATCATCCTTGTGGACACTCTCTAATACCTTAATGTCTTTTTTACACTGTGGTGCCCAAAACTGCCCCCAGCACTCGAGGTGAGGCCACCCCAGCTCAGAGCAGAGCAGGATGATCCCTTCCCTTGCTTGGCTGGCGATGCTGTGCCTGATGCCCCCCAGGACACGCTTGGCCCTCCTGGCTGCCAGGGCACTGCTGACTCATGTTCAACTTGCCATTGACCAAGATCCCCACATCCCTTTCCACAGCACTGCTTTCCAGCATCTCATTCCCAGACATACATGCTGGGTTGCCCACACAGCCAGTGTTGCCCCAACAACCAGGTGCAGAATCAGCACTTTCCCTTGTTGAACTTCACATGGTTGGTGATTGCCCAGTCCTCTAATCTGTTGAGGTCTCTCTGTAGGGCCTCTCTGCCTTCACGGGAATCAACAGCTTCTCCAAGTTTTTTGTTTGTCCCATCAGAATAAGTGAACTTTCCTGCATATTCAAGCATAGTGGAGACTGAAGGGGCAAGGAGCTTGCTGTTCATGTTTTCTGTGTCTCTCCTTTCTAACAAGTCTTGTATTTATTTATTCTCAAATTATTTCTCTTAACCCAAACTCCACATTATTAACAATCAGAGGATGAGACAGTGCCTCTAACTTCTTAGTCAGTCTCTCAATGTCTATGAAAACAGAACGGCAAAGGAGGGTTTGGTGGCATTGGAAAAGAAATTGTGGTTTAGACAGTGCATGAAACTGAAAGGAGATCTTCCACATCTTAAATCCACTGCCCAACAATGACACTATGACCTTCTGCTTTTGCTGCTGCTATGAACAGAAAAAAAACCAAAAAACTTACAAAATCACCAAACCCAAACCAAACAAAAAACCAAAATAAAATCAAAACCAAACAGACAAACAAGGCCAAAACAGGACTTTTCATCCTGGGCTTTTAATTTGGAGATTACAATCTCCTCAAACTGGCTAGATCCATGCAGAAAGGTCCTTCAGTGATCAGCATTGTGCTACTTGCCTTTGAAGATTTGGTCCTTGGCCATGTTTTGTAGCAACAGTCCCCACCTCTTTTAAGGATCCATGCAATTAGGTCGAGGGGTAGGTCATCAAACTGCCCTTCCCAGAGCCAAAGAACTTGTAATTTGTGAAGTGCCTCCTGAATGAGGATCAATTACTTTCCTTCTGCTTTTATTGCCCTATACTTGTTCAGGTATGTATTGAGTTTGTGCTTTATCATCTTTAAACAAAGAATTGGTTTTAGGCAGTCAGCAGAATTTACAAGGCTTGTCCTAGGTGATAGTGCAAACACACACACTTCTCAGGCCACCAAATTGCTAAGTCTGTGTCAACTCTTAAATGGTTATCTATTATATTCAATGTGGTCTATATCTAGACAGAGTGGCAACAAAAGTGTGGGAGTTTTCTACAGCTTCCTCTCTATTTCTAAAAGCAAAATATTTTCTTTAGAGAGCTGAAAAAGGTGGAGGGGAAGGGGGGGAAAGGGGGAGATGGAAGACATTGCTTTTCAAAATGTAGTTTTTCCTTCAGAATATCATGGTTTTGAATAGGCCTTCCAGAGCTGGTGAAGGCATAGTGGTCTGTAAGGTCATTTAAAAGCAGAGGATTCAGCAGCACACCCCATAAAGACTGGTTTTACGCAGTGAATGAATGTCCTGCTGCTGGAGTTCAATTTCATGGAGTGTCAAAGCTCTGGTGTAAAGGTGCTTTTCCATCATTTCAGATTCAAAAGAATCTTAATATGAAATATGAGAATGAGAGGACTGCCAGGTCGTGTGGCAGCTGTGGAAGTGAGGGAAATGCTTTTGTTGGCAATAGCATTTTCTTGTTGGAAAAAAAGAATGGAAAAAAAGAAAGAACAAAATTGGAAACGGTACCCCAAAGAAGACCTATTTTGTGGTTTGGGATTTTTTAAAATTCAGATGGATTCAGATTCAGATCCTTCCTGTAAGGTCTCAGAAATATCTGTGGATTGCAGAGACATTCTGGGTGAGAGGGGAGCCCTAGCAACAACTTGGAGGTGCAGAGAAAGTGAACTAGAACTGCTGCAAGGCTGCCTGGATAACACATGATTCCAGATGGGAAAAAAAAAGAAGGGTCTAGTGTAAATGGATCTTGGAATGCTTTCTGTTGTTCACTCCATGTTTTGGCTAGCTTAAATGGTTTATAGATTGTTCTCATTTTGTTTTGTCTAAAGATGTGTTTGACTAGTGTGCTGTGAGAAAAGCAGAGACATTCAGAGAGCGTAAAAGAAAAATGAAAATGCTGCAACTAACAACATAATTAAAAGATTAATTTTAAGTTGTGCACTTGAAATTTATACAGCTGACATACATGCAAGGAGTTAAGACCTAACTTATTTCTGTTTCATTTTCTGGATGTTTTTCCTGGAGTTTGATCCAATTACAAGAGTATGTACATGGATCTCAAGACTACAGAGCTATATTCCTGCTGAGCCACTGATTCATTGTCTGACTAGAGAGCAGTCTAATCAACTTCTGTCTAGGTTGCCTGTTTGGGAAAAAGAATGATATAATTATTTCACTAAGAATTAAATTCGAGAGGATGATCTGATATGCTCTGATTTAACACTGCATATTAGTTCAGAGAATATTATTGTCTTCTTCCTGTTCTACAGGACAAACAGCAACACCACTTTTCCCTGAATAATTCTTAGTCATTCTCCTCTTGCTGCCCCAAATGAATACAGGAATAAAGAATCCCAAATTTGCATGACAATATAGCCTAATAAAAATTGCCTAATAAAAAAAAGTCTAGTGATATTTGCATAGGTGTGATCAATTTAATTTGTTTTGATACCATCTCAGAAATCCTTTTCCTCCTTTTTTTTATCTGTTGTGTGTGAGTCTTAGCTGCTGTTTCTTCTCACTTCATTACAGCATGGCATTAACTCTGTAAATTCTGTAGCATCTGAGGCTGAAGGCACATTGCAACCATGAGCCATATTTTCCAGCTGCAGGGAAGATTTCTCTCTCTGATCCATTCTGTGTTCTCCGAAATTCTATTCCACAGCAGCAGGACTATGTTTTGGGTTTTGTCTACTCCTACATGGAAAGGACTCTGAATCAAAATTTACTTTGGAAACAAGCTCTTTGGATCTGTTTTTCTAAATGAGTCAAAGTGAAAAGCTTACTGAAAATCATACTATCGGAGTAACTGGGGGAAGTTAACAAATGCACTATAGCAAAATATTGAAGAGGGAGAGATGGCTGAATGGTTAAACAACAATACAGGAGAAAATAGCCTTCCACTAAATAGAAATATCAAAGCAAATCATAAGATAAGGTTGCATAAAAATACTGCTTGCAAAAATTTAGGGAAGAAAATGTTATTATTCTGAAAATACTGAGTTTTACTGTATTTTTTCTCTGGCAAACTTTCTTGGCACATTGGTGCTGCTGATAGGGTTGTCTGATCTCTGACAGATGACAAATTTTCAGCCAGAGAGACCAGGAATAGCCAAGAATTTGAAAAAATTCTGTCTCTTTCTCTTTTTTCTTGGTAGGATAGGACTTGGATTATGATACATCAGATCACAGGATAGAAGAGGTTAACCTAGAATGTCAGGGCTAAATTTATTTCTAGTGCGGAAGCAATGGTGAATATGTTTGACCTGGAGCAGGGCAATATTAATATTCTGTAAGCACCAAACTCCAAACAAATCACATAGTCCTGTCCTCAATGGAAACTTCTTCCTTAAACATTTCCAAAGGGTCCATGTGTTTTTACACATTGGAAACACTTGTAAAGTTTGCCTTGCCAAGTATAATTGAACCAAACACAACTGAATTTGTAATAGCAAAACCAGCCGCAGGAGACGTAATTTGTAATCTCTATTAAAACTTTGTCATTTATAATTTATTAAACAGCCTCTAAATATATAGTACCAAGGGGGTCCATGTCTGCTTCATGCACTGTTTTCTGCAGCCTTTTGTTGCCTTCATCCTACATCCTGGGCAAGAAAAATTTCAATGCACTTAACATGAAGTACAAGCAGACAGTCCCAGCCTATGGAACTCGTCATAAATATAGCTCATGATATTCATAGATCTGCAAATCACTTCCACTGCTATTGCTTTTATTCCCATCACCTTCCACTACCTTACTGCCCAGATACAGGAAGAGCAAGGAAACTCCTGAACTTCAAAAGTGTATCTTCAGTGGCAGTTTTCATGCGGGTGAAGAGCAGGTGCTTCACTACTCACATGGTGCTTACATGTGACAAAATTTAGTCTGTGCCTAAGCAAATCTTCCTAGCTCAAGGCCGTGCCAACACATTCATGTCTCTCTTGAATCAACTCAGTGCATGATATAGTAAGATGATAGTGTGCAACTCTGTTATAACCATATATAAAATGTTCGTCACATAGGCTTATTCAGTCACTACGGCCTAACATCTTTTTTATGAACCATGTTATTATTTTTACAGAATTATATAAAAAAAAATTCCCTATCCAATCTGCATATTTTTTTGATGCACTTAATTTTAGTCTGCCAGTATTCTCTTTTCAAGGGCTGAGGAGCTGAGTCACTATTTTCTTCAGAGTTTCTTGTATGAAATAGAGTCAAGCAGCTTCCCATTTTCAATACTGCTTTCCTGGAAGTGCTAGCAAGCATAACTGCTCAAGGTACCCCTTGCATTTTCCTGATTGGCATTGGCATTTTCAAAGGATCACTCACAAAGGACAACTTTAGCTTGAAGTAGGCCCATTTCTCTCCAGTCAGGAAAGACGGAGAAAGGCTCTCAAGGAAGGTTGTGTTGGGCACTTAGTGCCACAGAAAAGGATCACTGACTATGAAGGGAAACCTGGAAAGTCTTTCTGGGCTGAAGTCATCTTTTGTGCATAGCTTTAGCTAGCACCAATATTAAAGGCACAATTTTGAGGTTTAGGCCCAGAAAAGAGTGAACCAGGGCTGGATGCAATGAAATTAAGGAGAGATACAACTTTGTGAGGGATCATTAAGGTGTGAGGCTGGTTTAGGCAAATCCATCCCTCCTACTTCAGAGTGGATCAAGAATGAGACATGATAAACACACCTGCAGGAAAGCAGCTATGTCTGAAATATGACATTTCACAGATTAGATGAACCTCAATCACATCATTGACCATGGTAACTCTTCTCAACTCAGGAGAGATGAAAGAAGCAATTTAATGTCTTTCCGAAATACAGCAGATGAAACAGTAGAAGCCATCACTGAATATCATAGCTGATGATCTGCATTAGGTTTATGCCACCACAAATAAATGTGCATTACATTTGTGTGCTAACATATGCATATTGTTATATACAAAGTTCACATGGAATTGTGGAAAAAGAATTAAAGCTAAATATCCATTTTCATGGTTGTTTGACAGGGATTTAATGGGGAAGTTGATCAATTGAGTTTAAAATATATTTCAGGAACTACTATATTTTATGCACGGATGAATGTTAAATCCTTCTCTTTAAATATAGACTTAACTTCCATCTCTAGGATATAGCTTGATTGGAAAATTGTTTTAAAGAGATTGCACCGATACATTCCAGAAACATTATGCTCATATGAATGGAAAATTGTAAGCATGATAACTCACGGAAGAAAGAAAGAAAACAGTAAGATGGTTTTCTATTTATACACTACAAAAAACAAACTACTTTGTTTGATTTTACATGTTAAGATTTGGATTAGACATTTTAAGATTTGACACACAATCACAGAATCTCAGAACTAACTAGGATGGAAAAGACCTTTGAGATCATCAAGTCCAACCTGTGACCTAACACCACCTTATCAGCTAAACCATGGCACTGAGTGATACATCCAGTCTTTTTTTTAAACACCTCCAGGGATGGTGACGCCACCACCTCCCTGGGCAGACAACTCAGTGCTCAGTCACTCTTTCAGTGAAGAATTTTTTCCCGATGTCCAGCCTAAAGTTCCCCTGGCACAGCTTAAGACTGTTTCCTCTCATTCTGTCAATGGTTGCCTGGGAGAAAAGACTGACTCCCACCTCCTTTCGGGGAGTTGTAGAGAGTGATAAGGTCTCCCCTGAGCCTCCTTTGTTCCCGCCTAAACAACCCCAACTCCCTCAGCTGTTCTTCATAGGGCTTGTGTTCTGGACCCTCCCCCAGCCTTGTTGCCCTCCTCTGGATGCGTTTGAGCATCTCAATGTCTTTCCTAAACTGAGAGGCACTGGGTACAGCACTCAAGGTGCGGCCTCACCAGTGCCAAGAACAGGGGAAGAATGACTTCCCTGATCCTGCTGGCCACACTGATACAGGCCAGAACGCCTTGGGCCTTCTTGGGCACCTGGACACACTGCTGGCTCATATTCAGTTGGCTCTCAAGCAGCACCCCCAGGTCCCTTTTTGCCTGGCCACTGTCACAGCTTTTCGTGCTGCAGGGAGTTGTTGAGGCCGAAGTGCAGGACTCAGCACTTGGACTTGTTAAACCTCATGTTGTTGGATTCAACCCATCTATTCAGCCCATGCAAGACCCTCTGCAGAGCCCTCCTACCCTCCAGCATAGCAACAGTTGCTCCCAGCTTGGTGTCATCTGCAAATTGCTGATGCTGGACTCAGTCCCCTCATCGAGATCATCAGTGAAGATGTTAAACAGGACTGGCCCCAGCACTGATCCCTAGGGGACACCACAAGTGTCTGGCCACAAACTGGATGCAGCACCATTCCCCACCACTCCATGGGCCCAGCCATCCAGCCAGTACTTAAAGCAGTGCAGAGTGCATCCGTCCAAGCTGTGGGCTGACAGCCATTCCAGGAGTATGCTATGGGAGACAGTGTCAAAGGCTTTGCTGGAGTCCAGGTCTTTTGCCATCTTTTCACTACAATTTCTATTTTTAACGAGTTTTGCCCCATACACTACCCTGTTTCAGGCCCAGTCCAGGAGATGTTCCTTGGGCTGCAATTTTTCACACTCACTCCTCTACATTGTTGCAAAAACTGATTTCCACTTTTTTAATCCTTCCAGCTTTTGTTTGAATATGTCTGAATTGGCCAGAATAGGTGTCCACTTGTAAATAGAAGTATGAAAAAAGCAATATTAATTCTCCAGTCTTGTGCTGTACACATTGAACCATGAATGCTGCATCTCCCATCATTAAACTGCAGCAGCAGCATCTGTCCTGCCATACCTGGGGATTCTGCAAATCCAGCTATTTAATATCTCAGTGCAGGACGCTTAAATGGAATGAGGCCAGAGCCAGAGAGAACATGTGTATATATTGACCCTAGAGTACTTAAAAAATTTAATAAATGAATAAAAAACACTGGTGAATTCAATCATAAATTAGCAATGATGTAAGTTACACATCATGTATTTACTGGTCAGGAAACAGGTGTATGTGGGTGTAAGTGTCAGAGCTGTTCAACTCACAGCAACTTGGCATTTAGTAGGAGTGCAGTTTATACTCACAAATATGGAAGAAGGAAATGGAAGGGGACTAGTGAAGAAGTCAGATAATGGAAAGGCTAACAACTTTGTAGCATCTACCAATGCCGCGGCACTGTCGGCCCGTACCGAACACCCACCCGGACCAGGGAGAGGCTGGCAGGACTGCTTGGAGGTGCAGGAGGGCTGGGGAAGCTGCAGCAGGGGTTCACCCAACCCACTGATGGTACAGGCGCGCTGAGGAAGGAGAGACGAGGCGGAGGGGCTTCTCAAGATGGTGCAGGGCTTATTATGGCACCAGGATCCTGCCAGGAGAAGCGAGACAATGCGTTTCACACTCAGTGATACCCCTGTGAGTGGGCGGGGGAGGATACAGAACACCCAATGGTGCAGGGACGCGGGGTTTGAATTTGGCGGGCTGGGGGTACAGAGCCAATGGGAAGGATCGTGGGAGGGGAGAAACACCGTGGGGGAAAGGGAGGAGGTGGCCGTGCCCAGTTTGTGGAGAGCACACTGCAACATACCGAAAGAAAAATTTCCCCAGGATACTTGCATTTTTCCTTTTTTAATTTTTTTTAAAATTTATTGTGTATGTTCTTAGGATCAAATCTTCAGTAGATATCGAAGGGACTACTCTGATGGTCTGCTTCTTCCCTGCTGAATTGACAGATAGAACATCCATGAAGTATTTTGCAAACAGGCTCAAGTTTGTTCTTCCTGTGCTCTAAGCCAGCTAGATACAAACTGGCCTCAAAGCGAGAGGCATGTAGCTGCAGCTAGCAGGCGTGCAGCCCAAGCTAATAAGCCTTGCTGAGAAGGCAGGATGTAGTTGCTCAGGCTCAGCACTGTGCTAGTGCAGCTGTACAGCCTCCACTTAGATGCCGTCAGTGCGTGCTCAAGGTTGCGCGGACTGCAGGCAAGCTGAGGTCTCCTGCACTGTTGGAGACCAGGATCGACACCATTCACACCAGAGACAAGCCTGATCCTTTGTTTTATACATGCAGTGTAAAGCACAAAAACAGTGCTTTAAAATAATTTTAAAATTCTACATATAACTGGTGATATCACTGTGGGAAAGAGATAATTGTCCAAAATGTTTAGAATCCAACTGAATAAACTGGCTCATTTGTCTAAGAATCCAGGGGTTCCCTGACATACTGCATTTTAAGATAAATATTTTCAAAGCTATAGATTGTTTTTAATGTAGCAGGAAGAGCACAAAGAGTGGCCCAGGTTCCAAGAAGTGCTCAGAGCAGGAAGTTTGGAAATAGTCTAGAAAGGCTCCATTCCCAGTTTGTACATATGGGGCAGTTTTCTGTGGCTCCTGAATCATCTCAATAGACTTTTGATTGTTCTATGCACTCCGGCATAAATAATCAGCTGTAATCAGGGATGCTGCGGTGTATGAAGAACAGAAAAAAAAAAAAATCTATCTGAAAATCCCCATACCACCTCTGAGAGGAGGAAGGAAATTGAGGGAAATCTTCAAAGGTTTGAAAATGCCTGTAATAAGAATTTACATTTTTCAGTAGATTTGCCCATCACTAGTCAAAGGTCTTATTTGTATATCACATGTATCTTCCCTGACTAAACTGTCTTTTCTTCTGGAAGATGCATCTCATTTTAAATGGCTGCCAACTCTAATCAAAACCAGCTACACAACAATACCAAACTTTTTTCTTTTTTATTCCCTTATTTCCACATCAGCCTAGTTTTTCACTATGATTGCTGAAAACTGCACACAAGGAATTCAACAGATAGGGATAAAGAATTTAAAATTTGTATTGCTGTTCTCCAGAGCCATTTTTGACAGAGACTCAAATGTTTGTCCAAGGGCTAAAGTGTTCTGCTGTCACATGGATATTTTGCAGCTGCATAAAAGTTGTAACTGCTAGTGTCATATTGGGTTTAATCATTTTTTCTGCACAAAGTATTCTGACCAGCCACAAATTATTTCTAGAATTCCCACAAGAAGACATGGTGGTCTTGATGAAGTATATCATACTGGTATTTTACATCATGTAAGAAAGCTCTTGAAGTGTATTAAAGTGGGGCATGTAGGATAACATTTAGTCTGGCCTCATGTGATGGGGTAAGATAGACACTCGGGCTTTCCAGCCATGAAGTGCAGCAGGGAATACCTCTACTAATAAGGGCTGATTTTCTACGACGTCTGCTTGCTTCATATAAAGCACCAATGTCACAAACCATATGAGCTTTCAGACCTTGGCTTGTGCACTTCCATTTTGGATTTTTCCCTAGTTTCCCCTTTCCTGAAGTCCCAGTGCTCTCAAGTGGAAGTAATGTGCCTATGCCTGAAGTAATTTTTTGGAAAATCTGAATCTGGTTTACCCTTTTCAAATGAAGCTCAAAGTACCATTTTTTGTCCTATACTGAACAGATGGCTTGGGTCCTCCATATAATTTTTACCAGGAGAGATGGAAACATTCGTATGTAGCCTGCTCATGCCCCAGCAGTAACTCAGCATGGCCTCAAAATGGGTGAAATTTTACAGTGGTTGAGGATTTCCAACAGTTCCATCATACCTGAGTGCTGAAGAATCTCATTTAATTTGGTCACAGAGAATTACTTTGCTGAAAAAACGGTCTCTAGAAAACCACGACTAACTTTTTCGTGACTGACACAGAGGTCAGGCTCTTTTATTGCAGTGTAAGTAGAGCTGCACAACCCATCCTGTAGCAAAGCTGATCAATGGTTTCCTAATTTGAAAACAGTGACTCTTACTTCTATTCTCATGTACATTGGTTTTATGTCTGTGTAACCATTGATGGTGGGGTTACTCCTGGTTCATACCAGGAAGATAGAAGATCAGGGCTCTCTTATGTCAGCTGTTCTGAAAATACTCCAGAATACATTACCTAAACTAATTTCCTCCCCTCCACTTTCTTTCCTCTAGTTTAGAAAGAATGATTGCAGAAACTGTATTTTTTGCTGGATTGTTCTTTCGGTGGTGTCTGCAATTTGTAACCATCTCATTAAACAAACAAACTGTGATTACTGCAAATTGTGGTAAGCAGTGGTAATTGAAATGCTTCAGTAAAACTGACTAGTTTTAAGATGGCCTTCAAGGACATTAAATAGTAATCTCACCATTTTAAACCGTGTCATTGCAAGTTTGGGACACAGCTATTTCTTGTATAGTAGAGAGTGGGCACCAGTAATGAAGTGATTTCTGGAATATACAAAGAGGTTACCATGCAGTTTGTGTGCAGTCAACCCCTGTGGGAAGCTGCCATGTCCATAATGTGCTTCTTGAAGAGGATCTGTCTTCAACTATCTGTGCCTGCAGCTTACTATGAAACAAAGGAGTCTAAAGTACCACCACTATTTACGAAGAAATGCTGATTTAGGTCACTCACAAACAGTTTTGACATTTATTACTCATACTTCTTTTTTTTTCTAACTTAAAGTCTACAAAGATGTGCTCTCAGGCAAGTGCATTAATTTTACAGAGAGACATTAGGAAATATGCTCCCAGAAACATTACATAAAACACTCTAAAATATTTCCAAATTATCTCTCAGGAAGTACATTGGTCAATGAGAAGCAGCTCAACAGCTGTACGAGCTGGGTCACCTAACCACTGTGCATCACATGTGAGCTGATTCCTCAGCTGAGTATCAAACTATCTCTGATTTTCTCTTAGTGATAGTCTCTGTCCATACCTATATGAACCACAAGAGCTCTGATGCTGTTGCACATTGCTTCAGTGACCAGATTTACACATGCTTATGTTTGTGTAGCTCTATATATACATATATATATATATATATATATGTATGTATGTATATAAAACATGGCATTAAAACTTGCGCAGAGCTGTGCATAAAGGTTGGTAAGGTAGAGTTAGGAAGTGCCAAAAGGCAGATTGTTACGTGACCTTCAACCCATTCTCATGTGTGTGACACAATGTGCTTAAGAATACTGGTTGGGGTTTTTTTCACACTCCTACATTTTTGTTACATTCCTTTAAGCGATTCTGTGTAGTATAACAATGGCCACAACTACAAAAGAAGGGCAGTGTAAGACACTTCGGCTGGATGTTCACAGTCGTTAATCTAATTTAACTCACCCTTTTGCATCTGGTTTATGGTGATTTCTAAAGAATCTCAGGTTCATTAGAGCAGCTCTAAAACAGATATGCCATTAAGTCTGTCATTTCTGAATAAATTTCTAAATAAATAATTTCCCGCAATGAATATTCATTGAATATACAAGGGAAAAAAAAAAAAAAAGAGAAGCATTTTAATCTTTCTTGAGTAATGAAATCAGAAAATCATTCAAGATGAGGAAATTACTTTCTAAAGCTGTGTGTGCTGTTTGGGACTCTGCTGAGTGGTGAGGGATGTTTTCAGATGTCTGAGAACATCTCATCTCATCTCAACAATGCAGGCAGAAACAGCAATCCTTGGTTTCTCAACTCCACCTCTGTTCTGATCTTGGCTGGGTATTTCAGTGTAATTATTTCTTCTGTGACAGAGACTAAACATTGGAAAATTCTTCCTTTTTACCATTTGCTTTACTGGTACAGTCTTGGAGTCTCATTCATTTTGTTGTAATCATTAGCTTTTTCTTAATTTACTCTTGGTGTAAGAACAAAATTGAGGATATCTGATGTGTCATTAACCTTCCAATCTAAACTTCTCTTTCGAAGTTTTTCCTTTGTGTAGGATAGCTCCTGCACTTTCCATCCTTGGATAATATACTTTTGTAGTGCAATACAGGTTCACAAGAAATTTTTAAGAGAACCTTCAGGGAGTTGTGCTCAACCAGTGAAGCTCCTATAGTCATCATATCTACAATACTTGAAAGACCTTCACATTTTTGAGAGTAAAATCTTCTTCTGCTAAACTTTTTTCTAGTATGAAATTCTTTGTTTAAATTTCATTGCATCTGGGTACCTGGCAAAATACTGAAGTGAGCAGCTTAATGCTCTTGTCCATGTATAGGCAGAATATGTAAAACATAAGATGTAATAAATGTCAGGAAAATAGCAAATTTAGAAGAAACGCACTGTGCAATTTGTAGCTCTAAAAAGTTTTCATCCCGCTTATTGCTCTAAAAATACAGAGTTACATTTAAAATGAAGATACAGTGTCAAAGGTATGTAGAATTGAGGACATTGGACCACTCCAATATATATTTCTAATCCCTGTATTTTTTTACTTATTGGTCAGGAAACTTGTTGAGTTGTGCATGTTCGAAGAGCTCTTCATTACACAAGTGCTGTCTATAAAATGTCAGTACTGATCTGCCTCAAACCTTTCCACATCATTCTAATCCTCTTCCAAATGCATTCATAAGCTTCATCTCACTGTATAATTTAACTGAAATTTTTTTATAAAGCAGTTTATTATTCTCAGCAGTTCAGTGAGGGATCTTGGCCAGAATAAAATAACACACACCCTGAAAGCACCTGAAATGCCATATTTGCATATTTTTTGTAAAATGTTCAGTGTAGTCATGCCATTACTGAGCTTGCAAATAGATTTATGAGGAAAAGAGGGGAGACTCTAACTTCTGAGCCCTGAAGAAAACAAAATTACACCTGTCCTCTGGTAGTGTCGGGCATCATTTAGGAAGGAAAAACACTAAAGTAAGTGACTTTCCTCAAAACTGAGCATGAGATTCCTCCCTTGGAAAGCTCTCCTTGTCATTGGCTGACATGAGAAGAGGAAGGTTGACTGGCATGGTATCCCTTTTTCCAATTACATCAGTCCTGGCCACATGTATTTAACTTCATGTTAATTTTGTTTTCCTCACTCTCAGAGCATTAGAGCATTTGGGGTTTTGTGTGTTCAGTTGTTTTTTGATTTGTTTTGTTTAGAAAGTCTTGATGTTGTGAATCTTTGTTTAAATAAATCAGAATGAAAATTTGCTCATTTGGAATGAAAATTTACAGAGGCTAGATTTTAAGTGTTGCGTCAGGATGCTAGTTTATTTTATTTTCTCTTTTCCTGTGCCAGAGGAATAGATAGGCAATCAAATTAAATAGGGAAAATCAGGTTAAAAATAGTAAGAAGAGTTACTTCTTTGTTGATTGCATTTCATAGCCAGTATCACATTCATGAAAAAAGCTCATTAGAAATAAACAAAATCTAGAAGTTTCTTGGTAGATCTTATCGCTTGTGAAAAGGAAAAAAAATTTCAAATTTCCCACAACCTTTACCATGGAGGAGCTGAAGGTCTAGGCTTACCTGAAGAAAAGGACACACCTGGCAATGTCTGCTTCCAGGTATGTGGAAGTTGATACAAGAACTGGAAGAAGTTACAGACAGTCACTTTCAGCCCAACTTTTTGACTGTTTTCTGATGCCTAATGGTCAAAAAGGAATCTTTGTGTTTCAGGATGATTGGAACAGAACCATCGTGCCATTCTTGGTCCTAAATCATATATTTTTTTTTGATCTTGCAAAGTCACTGTGCAACCTCCATTTACAACGGAGGATTAAGAGAGTTAGCTATTTTCTGATAAAGCCAAATTTTATTAGTAAATGTTATACTACATTTTTAAAAACATTGAAGTAAACTTTACCTTGAGCCATTTAGCATTTTTATTAAACTCTTGCTCCTACATCTGAAAAACTACTCTATCATCAGCAGCTTTATGTGTTTTCAATCCTGAAATATGTTTGGGGAATCTCCCTAATACAAGAATTCAGTGTTCTCAGAAAGACTCCACAGATAAGTCTCAAAAAATTTGATCATCAGCTTGTGTTACAGTCTGCTTTTTAAAGTTATTAGAGATGCCTCTGCCCGAATTAAGGTGCAAACGAGACCATATGCCACAGTCAGTAGTATGGGTCTCATTTAATAGTAAATATGAGAGGCAGAGAGAGAAGAAGAAATAGAAAGAAATAGAAGAGAAGTGGGGGGGACAGAAAGACAGTGACAGAGACAGAGACAGAATAAGGAAAATATCACCACTCCACGGATCCCACCGGCATCCCAATGATACTCTCCAACTGGTCTTCTTGGTGATAAGGGTCCCCTGAAACACACAGAATCCGATGGATTAATATATGCTCAGGCCAGTTGGGAATGCCCGGGTACCTCCCCCGAGGGGGCAGTTTGACACAGTCTCTTGCAGCAGGCTCAGGATCTGTTTCATCACTTTGCATCACATGCAGTCCTCTGGTGCAAGACCTCAGGAACAACTCTGGGGAGCACTTCAGGGGTCTTTGATGGATTCTGACACCCCTTCAGCTGCCTTCCATGTGAATGTTCTGTGGATGTGGCCTTCATGGCAGTGGGGGTTTCACAGCGGAGCCGGTTTTTGTAAGGGAGGATGGGTGTTCAGTGCCTCTGACCAGAGGTTACACCACACACCCGAAACCTCCTCCGCCCTCTTGGCGGGGATTCTGTGTAAACCTGGCCTCTGTGGGCTGTGGTATCCCCCACCCCAAACCCACCCAGGGATGATTCTCTGCTAAATCTGGCTTGCTTGTGGATTCATTCCATTCCCTCAGCCTTGTTTGTTTCTCCCTAGACCTGAGACAATCGAACAATAGTGTTCTCTTTATCATATCTAGGCGGCTTCACTCACAGTCCAAAGTTCCAGTCAAGCATCTTCAGGAAGAGGTGGGCTTCTGTGGATGTAGCTTCTTAGCTTCTTTATAGAGTTTTTGCTATAACAGGCAAAACTCCTTCAAAACAGTGTTTAAGGCATGAACCATTTCAGTCTCTGACAGATTATCCCTGGTCCTCTTGAACAATCTGGCCTGTAGCCCCAGATCCTGTGAGATGGGTATCCACTTTTAGCACCAGTGAAACAGATAAGAATATTGACATTTACTGAGCAGCTGCAGGGAATCTATTTTATTTCAGTCATTTTGTTTCGCTGCTGAAATTAATAAAAATTGTTTCAGTGTGATTTATAGCAAGTGATATTTCAGAAAGAAATAGCTTTTTTTGCAAGTTGCAACACCAAATTTCTAGTCAGTTCTGCCTAACACCAGAGTGTCTCTTCATACTATCATATGACACTAACGAATTCAACTTGACCCAAATTCACATTGTTTCACTATTTGGAGTATTTCACAAAATAATTCTAAAGAAATATTTATATTTATTAGAATGCACAAAGACTTAGGCAGCATTGTTCAATTATCTAGAACAACCAACAAGCTTAGTATGACCATTCCATTTATTATGGCTTTATCACTATGGTTAATATTATTCACAGACACACATAGTAGCATATTCAAAATTAGAGATTTGAATCTTTTCTTGTAGAACACATCATCATCATGTTATAGTCTATGCTTTTATGCTTTATCCTGCACTTGTGCGGTGTACACTCACAGAATTCACAAGTTAACAAGTATAACTAGACTGCAATTACGCAGAACTAGAATTTGTTTGCCATGATGAAATGATCCAGATTATTTAGGTGAATTAATGAAGCTGCCTTGGCAAGGGGCATTCTTGTTTCCATTTAATTGGATACAGTTTCTACATGGTTTCTACAATTTTTGATCACAGTCTGTGATTAAATTTGTCACACAAAGTATTGTCAAATCAGAGGACTGGACAATCACCAACCATATGAAGTTCAACAAGGCAAAGTGCCAGGTTCTGCACCTCAGATAATGCAATCCTGGATGTACAGGTGGACAGACTGGGGAATGACATGCTGGAGAGCAATTCCATGGAAAGGGACCTGGGGAACTTGGTTGACCAAAAGTTGAATATGAGCCAGCAGTGCCCTGGCAGCCAGGAGGGCCAAGCGTGTCCTGGGGGGCATCAGGCCCAGCATCCCCAGCCAAGCAAGGGAGGGGGTTGTCCCACTCTGCTTTGAGCTGGGATGGCCTCACCTCGAGTGCTGGGGGCAGTTTTGGGCACCACAGTATAAAAAAGACATTAAGGTATTAGAGAGTGTCCACAAGGATGATGAAGGACCGGGAGGGGAAGCCGTATGAGGAGTAGCTGAGGTCACTCGGTCTGTTCAGTGTGGAGGAGACAGAGGGGAGGCCCCAACAGTCTTCAGCTTCCTTGTGAGGGAAGAGGAGGGGCAGACACCGATCTCTTCTCTGTGGTGTCCAGTGACAGGACTTGCGTAAATGGCGTACGTTGAGTCACGGGAGGTTTTGGTTGGATAGCAGGATAAAGTTTTTCACCACAGGACAGCTGGGCACTGGAACAGGCTCCCCAGGGAACTGGTCACAGCACCAAGCCTGAAAGAGTTCAAGAAGCATATGGACAGTGCTCTCAGGCCCATGGTGGGATTCGTGGGTGTCCTGTGCAAGACCGGGAGTTTGACTTGATGACCTTTTTGGGTCCCTTCCAAGTCAGCACATCCTGTGAGTTTATCTACAGTTCATTGTACGTTTGAAATAATGTAATCAGTGTATGGATGTTGATTTAGGTGCTCCATCATGAAGACTAATAATGAAAGGACACAAGACTGAGCACCTGGAGCAAAGGGTTGAAACTTTCAAGTGCAGCTTTTCAGAAGAACAGTTCTTACCGACAGTTAAAGAGTAAGCCAAAAAGAAAGGGAAAACACTTAAATTGTTTAGGGACCTCCAAATTCAGGTAGCATCAGAATAGATTTTTTACCGAAGTTGGCCTATAAAGCCTGATAATTTACTGCCATCCATACTATACTATTGATTTATTTATTTAGTTAGTTAGTTAGTTAGTTATATACATTTTGTATTCAGCATTGGTGAGGCTGCACCATGTCCGGTTTGGACATGGTCTTTCACTTCAAGAAAGACGTTATAGCGCTGGGGTCTCTCTAGAAAATGGCAATGAAGCTACTGAAGTCATATGAGGAGCAGGCATATGAGGAGCAGCTACAGGAGCTGGGTGTATTTAGCCTGGAGAAAAGGAGGCTCAGTGGAGATCTTATCAGTCTCATTAACTCCCTGAGAGGAGGATTTAGCCAATGGGATTGGGCTCTTCACGTAGGCAACCAATGACAGGATGAGAGGACATGGTGTCAAGCTGTGCTAGAGGAGGTTCATGTTGGACATCAGGAAAAATTTCTTCTCTGAAAGGGCTGTTAAACATTGGAATGGACTGCCCAGAGAGTTGGTTGAATCACCATCCCTGTAGGTGTTCAATAAAAGATTGCTCATGTCACTTTGTGACATGTTCTAATTGACACGGTGGTGATCAGTGAAAGGTTGGACTCAATGATTGCAGACATCTTTTCTAACCTAAATAATTCTCTGATCCATAAAAGGAGGGGATTCCTCCATTTTACAATCCCATGAAAAGACATACATTAAACAGGGACATGTTAACCTACTGTAGTGAGATACATAGAGTGGAGGATCCCAATACTCCATAATCTCTAAATAGATGATCCTGCCTCAGATTACATGCTACTATCGATATTTCTCCAGCAACTACACTGCAAAATGACCCACAGCCCTACTGTTTAGCTATACTTGGCTTGTTTATGCTATATTGTTTTGCATTTACAACCTGCATTTGTCCATTGTTATTCCTCCTAACGCAGACAGCTCCAGTGAGGTAAACACACAAGAGTTTGAAGAGTCCATCCATAGAGAGTTCCCAAATGGATGCCTCACTTGTAAATAAATAAATACAATCCATCTCAAATTTCAATAAATTTTATTCTTTTATTCCTATTATATAAGACTGAGACTTCTAAAAACTATTCTGGATTTCTTATCTCTTCACATACTGTGCCACAGTCTCAGCATTTTAATAAAAGCTGGAATCATTAAAACCTGGGTGATGAGAAAAAGTTTTTAAGAAGTTGAACAATCCCATAATAATCATTATAAGAAAGTGATCTGTAGAAATAACATCTCCTAAACATAGTTTCTTGGAATCCTCCTTGATTTCTCTATTGCAGTAAAGGAGCAATATTTTACCTAATATTCGATGGGTTGTGGGTCCCTCACACAAACTTTGACCCATAGAAATAGAAATAAAGCTAAAGAATAAATTCTTTAAGCAACTCCATTCCTCTCTGAGATGAAAGATTAGGCAAAATGTCTCTTCAATTATCAGCTTCATTGTCCATCACTGCAACTCCATTCCTCTCTGAGATGAAAGATTAGGCAAAATGTCTCTTCAATTATCAGCTTCATTGTCCATCACTGCAACTCCATTCCTCTCTGAGATGAAAGATTAGGCAAAATGTCTCTTCAATTATCAGCTTCATTGTCCATCACTGTACTGGAGTTTGTCGAAGTCTCAGTATTTTTAGGGATCTGAATTGTCTGTACATTATGAGATTTTCAAGGAAATAGAATTAAATATATTTTAAAAAACCTAAACCATGCTGTTGAAACTAACTTCACACTAGGCAGGTTGAATTTTGGCTGCCCAAGCTGTAGCAACTCAAGCTCAAAAACATGCAGACTTCCCAATAGCTCTAGGCATTGCCAGCTTTCACTTGCTCTATGAACTAACACTCCCTAGGAAAAATACCTCTGACCTGCTCTTCACCTCCTTGCTTCAGGGCCTGAATTTCCTTAGGAAATAGTGACAAGGTGAAATGCAACACTCAGGAAGTTTGTTTGCTTATTTGCTTCTGTGGAGGGAGAAAGATGGAAATATAGCACTTAAAGGGTGCACATATAAAAATGTTGCTGATGGCAAAACTGAGAAACTACCAGCAAAATTTCTTAAGAGAAGCACTCCACTCAGCTGTCTATCCACTAGATGACTTGAGATTTTGGCTGCCCTTCCAAAAATACTCTCCACCCATCCCACCAAACAGTAGTGCTTTTGGTAAGAGATGTCAAGTGACTGTTACCTATTTGGCAGGAGCGAGGAGAGGAATTTTCAGTGGAGTACCCTCAGCTATGGAATTAATTTAACTGTTGGTCCAACAGAGCTCAAGCATCCTGACTCTCAGGGCAAATCACCAGCTGAAGCCCACCTAAGAAGAGAACAAATGTGATATGTTAAACTGATTCTTGGAGGAGCTGGCAGTGGCTCACATAATAAATGTTACCTAATACTTTCCATTAGATTTCAGGTCACTACTTGGCCCATGATTCTTAAACTTTTCCCATATTCATCTATATATTTTCATTTCTCTACTACTCTCTTGTGATGGTAAAATACCAAATGGTTTTGATGGGTCAATGAGCCTGTTTTCATATTTCCCAGCTAGTGTTATTAACATAGCATGTAGCTCTTGAGTAATTTATTTTTTAAATTAATGTCAGAGCTATGATATTTATAGCATTCCATAAATAAAAATACCTTGAAATAAAAATAAATACAGCACTTGAAATTAAAACAGGTCAGTGGTTTAATGACTTTAGAAGTAGGTAGTGGTCATAGTGCATGCATTGATGTTTATTTATGCTTTGACACCCTTGGATTGCATGTAGGCTGTATAATATTTCTTCAATTTCATCAAATATTCAGACATGAGGTTTGCTGGGGGCCTGTCCCAAAGCCAGTCATGGCAAACATTTGGTTTAGAATATACATAAGTTTAAATGTTTTCATTGGGAATTCATTCCAGCATTCAAAGATGCCATGAAGTGGACAGAGGAAGGTTTTGGGCTTTCTTTTTTTTTTTCACATGAATGAAAAACTCATGTTAATATCACAGACATTCTTCTCATTATCTGTGACCTCTGATTAATGCAGAGGCAAAACAGTCTTTTTTTTTTTTGCTGTGGGTTGCTTATCAGCTAAAGTTGTTAAGATTTCTTTAAAATTTCCAACTATTTTGAAGTTATTTTCTGTACTTTTCAGCTAGTTGTTATAAGTGCAAAATTTAACACAATGTATTTAGGAAAAATTTTCAATAAAAAGAAAATACATTTAATTCCTGTTCCTCCTGTACTCTACTCTGAATTAGCATAACCAACTGAAGCTTCATCCCATTAAGGGAGAGTTATATAAATACACACTAGGGAAAATTGCATGTGGGTTAAAAAAAAAAAAAAATTAAGAAGCCTTTAATCACATTAATGCTACTGAAACCCTGTATTTATATCTGCCACAGCCATGCAGTTTTCCCAAGATACAAGTTAGGAGACGAGGCTGGATTTACAAAAGATAGACGGACAGGGTGATACCTTGAGAGGTTGCTTGGAAACAGAAACTAGACAGGAATAAGGGAATAAAGGCAGATATTTATTTGAAAGGCCTTCACAGCTACACCCTGGGGATCCAAAGCTATTGCCAAGATGGACCCCAAGATGGACAACAACTCACGAGTTCTTCACACTTTTACAGGTTTGGTTCATCGGCATATTTGCATAAATTCACCAGTTAAAACTTTAGCGAAATGATGTCATTTCTCCAAGCTTACCCCCTTTCTCAAGATGTTGGTTTACACATTTTGTGCTTAGGACAGTCTGTGTGTGTTTGAAGAGCAGGCTTGGAGAGGCTTTGTTATGACTACCTGGCCTGAGAGAACAGCAGCTAGCAGGCTGCAAGAAACTTTACAGTTACACACTAGCACTACAGGATTTGAAATGTATAAAAGTGAAAACCCAAGGTATCAAGGGAGATGCTGGAGAAGACCTGGAATTTGCAGCATTTATGGAAAATGAAAAAAATGAAGTCATCTGATAGCTCTATTGAAAAGAGTCTAGTAAATTAATAGGGCTGGAAAACAAGTGAGTTCTGCCTCTTATTTTAAAAAAAGAGAAAAATAAGGCAATGATAACATGGGGCCAGGGCAGCACTCTCTGGAATTACTCTCTCTGGGGTCTTGAAGGGAGCTGGCTCACGGCCTATTTATTTGGTGCCAGGGATGGGCAGCCTGGACTCTTTCAGGCTGTACTTCCCCATGAAGGTTGCTCATGTTTCTGCCTCCTCAGAAGGCCTTTTTGCACACAGACAGGAGCCAACTTCGATCTTGGCTGGGGGTCAGCTGTTAACTGCTGCTGGGAAGGGGCTTCAAATCAGCAGGTCAACCAGCTCTTTTGAAGATAGAGCCATTTATTCAGCAGCTAGAACAGGAACCACAGGCATCCATAGGAGCCCAAATTTTATGTCTGATATTGGTAATTAAAACAGGGGTTACACTTTGTGTCCTCAAGCTGACTCAGTAGCACCACGGAAGTATTGCAGTGATAAGTGCGTATTCATCGCTTTTGTATAATTTGGTTATTGAAGGATCCTTTTAGTGTGGCTGTTTAGGGTGGACATAGGACTGCAGCTCTATGCTGATGCCGTTGTATAACTGCACAAGAGAGGTGCATAGTCAAGGATATTGTGATGACCTCTGTGATGGATCTGCCCAAGCTGAAGGAACTGGCTTTTCTCCTGCTATCTGCGTCTCACAGATGAGCAGCTCCAGGGTTAACTCTGCTGCAAGATGTTAGTGGAGGAGTCAAAGTTGTCCATAGCAGGCCTGAAACTCTACTAATTAAGCTACTAATACTCCAGTGAAGGCTTTCAATAACTATGAATATTTTCATAATGTAAGTGATGGCATATCTGTACCAGGAACATAGGGTCAGATGCTCACTTGGTTTATCTTCAAATTAAATTGAATACAGTTGCATCAAGAGCATTTATCCACTACTGCCCAGAACCAGAATATAATCAGGATTTAAAGAATGAAGTGGCATTTGAAGTAGTTAGTGTGGAACTCATGTTTTAATTCTTGGCATAAATTGTTTAAATGTGTAGCTCCCAAAGGCAGTCATATAGTTGTAAAGTTCTAAGATGAGTTGGCTTCTATGTGTGCGATATTTAGTAATAAAATAAGGCAGATAGTCTTCTGGGACTGTTTTTCTTCTGTTGTTTTTTTTTTTCCTCATGGGCACAAATCAGATGTGAGAACATGAGGAAGGCTGCACTATCTTTTCAACCCTTGCCATAGGCCAAAACTATTTAGTGTTTAAATAGATTACATCCTGTGGAAAGAAACTCTTGCATGCTAGACGTAGTGTTAATCCACAAAAAAAGATTATAAAAAATGGTATTTCACTGCTCATTAGCAGTGAAAAAAAAATTCAAACCACCTTCCTATTTGAATTGTATGTTTTTATTACAATCAGGAAACAAAGCAGAGCTAGGAAGAAAATAAGATTCTCTGCAGGTACTGTTAGTTTTGGAAAGTAGCAAATGTATGGCCATGTCACTAGACATGACATTTTTGCGCTCCTTGAATCCTTTATCAAAAACATGTTTCGCAAGTGGAAGAACAGTGTCCCCTAAACAGAAATATCCTTTCAGAGGCTTTTCCAAGGTTATATTTCAGAGTGCTCTCTTACTGTATGATGATCCTGTTCCACCAGTGGGTTTATGGATGTTCAATAGAAAGCAGAATCTGCTGGTCTTTAACACGGATGTGAGAAAACCTGCTGCTGTTGTGGTAAATGCAAGGTTGACAGATTTATTAAGAATTCTTTCATTTCTGGAAGCACCAGCTATTCCTATAAATCCCTGCTGCCAAGATTTTTAAATGTTTCTTGCACACATTATGGAATGGAAAACCATGACTGTACTCCAGCCCTTGGGATCAGTTCTTCACTTGTTGTTAATCACATCATTTTACATTTATCTTGTGTAAAGGGCAATGCAAAAAGTTTCTGAGAGTTTAATTTCCCATGCCTGTGCTAGGCTTTGTAACTCTAAAGGGCTCATATTAAAGATTGCATTGAAGTCATGTTTTGTAGTATAACAAAATCTACAACAAGTTGTTGAGGCAAAGAGAAAACAGGGGAAAAGGGTGACAAGAACAGGAGAATTTTTCTGCTCTGTCTTCCTGTGGACTACTGGTAATTTTCAAAAGGATGGGAGCAGAACTGTATCAAGATTGGGTACAGTGTGCATCTGTTGCTGAAGCAAGTTGCTCCAGCTTAGTTCCATGTACTTCGTGGAGAAACTGCATCAGCTGTGCAAAGGAAAAGAGTCAAATGTTGTACTTAAAATTTTTTGAATCCATATCTCACAGCCTAAGTTGATTACAAAATACAGTGGCCATCCAAAAACTGGTTCTGGCCGTAACTTGAGAAAACTTTTGTGAAGACTTTGAGCTTCTTTACTCATTTCATCATAATCAGCATGACAGCATGTCACAATATTCAATTACTGTAATGTTAGAATTTTATAGTTGTGGCTCTCAAATTTCCTTCCTTTTCCTTCTTTATTTGCAGGTTATCTCTTTCAGAATTTATCTTGCTGTAGAGTGAAACCTTCAAACCACCAAGGGGAAAACATCTTGTGTTCGTGCCTCCATATTTAAGAAGTATGAGTAGAAGTGTGAAATCAATTAAGTCAACAGCAAAATATTCTAAGTGCCATTTTCTTGTCTGCTGTGCATTTCTGCATATACTTAAGGCTAGGATTACTGATTTCGAGATACTACCAAATTTATTCTTACAAAGGTATCTAGTATACTGACCTGTTGTTTATCCACAGCTGCTGTGATAACATTTCCTAGATTGTAGAGGAATCAGAAAACTGAACAAAATTTATCCAGGAAAATACTCTAAAGTGCTTTCAGTTTATCTGGTGAAAAAAAAAAGTTGTATTGCAAAACAAGTCCCTTCATATTTATGAAAATCTCATGTTTTGTACTTCTACTGTATCTCATGATTTCATCATTCTTCTGGTGCTTCATTCTGGTTTCTCATGTCATAAATTCTCCCTTGAATAAGTCCATCTTCAAAGCTTTTAATGACTGTTACTCATGCAAGAAATATTACACCATTTATAGATCATATTTCACAGTGAGTCAAACATTTCTTACCTCTAATTTCGTAAAGGGTTCTGAAAGTTAAATATCTACTCCTCACAACTTTTTGATGTCAATCTGTCTTTTGGACAAAACATGAAGATACAAAAATACTTAAACAATTAGTAGCCTGGTGATTTTTATCTTTCAGTCTTGATTAAATATTTATTTGTAAAGAACAGTCAAAAATTGGAAATAGTGGACTTAATTGCTGATCGCAACTCCCATAAATCTTCGGAAATATGCTCCATATTCAGATTAATGACCAAGATCTTATAAAGGACCAAAAACCCATCAGATATAGACATACATGTAGGAAGATGAGATGAAATCTCAATGCCAGATTTTCAAACATGGTGTCTTGGGGTGATCTTATGATGATACTCTATTTCCTAATCATTTGCTTTATGCCCAGAAATGGTTGCTCTAATTTTAAGGCAGGCCCAGGGGAGAGGTGGGAGCGCTGGGGGCTCCTACCCGGGCTTTTCAAAGCCTCGCTCCGAAGCGTGCTGGGTGTGGTGCAGACCGGACGGTATTTTGTTGCTTAGCTAGCTTGGGGTTTTGTTAGCTTAAGCAAGCAGTTTCATTTTTTTCCCTTTCCCTGGCCTGGAGAGGCTGCAGCAGCAGTCTTTCTGCAGCTTTTGTTTGTTTTCTTTTTTTTTTCTTGAGCTGTCCAGCTTGGTTTTGGTCAGAGATCAAACAATCACCAAGACCTGCGGGAGCCCTGGGAGCCCCTCCGGCCAGCATGACACCTTGGGAAAAGATGAAACGACAAGAGAGAGGGCACCAAAATCCACTAGCCTCATCTGCTGTGAGGGGGAAGAGGGGGAAAAGAGGGGCAAGGTTCTGAAAGTTCAATATCTAGCATTTATTCTTTTATTTCCCATGCCATGCGGCCACTTTGTTTGTCAATAATCAGGTTTTTTTTTTTTTCGCTTTCACCCACTGGTATTAATTTTTCTCATTGTCAGAAAAAGGATTTCTGAAGCTCTTTTTTCTTTTGAGGAAACACTCATTCCAGAGTGTTTTCTCCTAGATTTATCTCTAAACCAAGGCACATGGACATAGATCTTTTCACACAAATACTGTTAAAACTGAAAAAATCTGTCTCTCCTGTTCCCGAGCATATAGGAATGCGAAAATGTGTAAATTCCAGTTAGCAGATTTATTGCAAATATGCTATTGTTCAAAAGTCTAATTAACCATTATCAATAGTTATTAATGTTAATTGTATTAAAGCAGCACATGGAAGGTCAAGTAAAAAGTAAAGCCATTTTTTAGTACTCATAGAATATAAAATATTCTGGAATGTCTGGATTAACCCTGGAAAGCAAAAATCCTTGCAAAGCGTAAGCAAAGCAAGTGATAGATAACTTGTCCAAGCAGCCCAGCAGATTTGTAGAAAGGCTGGGAGCAGAATTCAGGCCTACCAGTGTAATGTTTTTTCTCCTAAGACCAGGCTGGCCTCAAAATTTCATTCAGATTTATTGAAGATTTTCTAAATGAATTTTCTTGAAATACTTACAGTCCTTGTGGGAGAAAGGAGTGTTAGGCCCTACATGGAAGAGCAAGATAGCTGCCCCAAAGTATTAGAAGTGCTAGTTAAATCATTAAGTCTCTTTTCAAAATACATACTAAAAAATCATGTCCAGATTCGGATAATTTGGAAGATTTTCTCTAAATCTATTAATTTCATTAAGAGTGCATTTAGACAGAAAACCAGACTTCAGAGTCTGATAGGTTTTTCTCAATTTTGGCTTAGTGTCTGATTGATCTTCCTCAGTTTCCAAGTGCCTTGAGCTTTCATTTGGAAATCTATGATATATATGTAGTACCACACATTCAGAAAAAACTGCATGGACTTTTTTGGTTCAAATGTATGGTTACTTTCATTAGAAATGCAACTCTTTCATTCTAGATCAGCCATGAAAATTTTCCCAACACTACAACCTGGAAAATAAAATCTTCCTCTCAAATACATAATAAAATAAGAAAAGAAAAAAATATTTCAGTGTTCTTCAGTGAAGGGAATAACAATTAAAGCCATTAAAAATACTAAGAAATCGCAATACTTGTTTAGCCATGTTTATTTATAAACAGTCTAGACAAGTATAACCTCCTGAATTTACCCATGTCACATAGTTTGAAGTTTTTCAGGCACTCCCAGATCAGCTATCAATGTCAAAAGAAAAAAGATAGAAACTTGCTGAAGAGTTCCTTTGGTTTTGTTCAGAAAATGAGGCTCAGTATTTAACCCAAGAGTTTACATGCTTGAAAGCAAAGCAAGCAGATGTCAATAGTTTCTATTTTGTTTTCAGGCAGAATATTGTGAGGTTTTGCAGTAAATAAGATGGTCGAGAACAAAAATTTTTACAGAACACCCAATGCCACGTTCAAATATAGCGATATCATTTAAACAGAAAACCCAAAAATCTTTTGGCAAAGAAACAGACTAGGACCCTCACAGCCAACAGCATTCCCATCCATACACAAATATTTGTCTCATCTTTATCTGCCCCAAGCAAGAGTCTGCCACCTGAAGCTGAAGCACTATAACAATTCAGGCGCCTTTGTGACATACGCTTCCCAAGGTTGTTGCAGTGCATGTTGCCGTAGCCACGAGGCGGCTCCCGCTCGCTGCCTGGGCGGGGGGCGGGGCCGTGATTCAGTCCCGCTCGGCACCGCAGGGGACGCAGGGTGGTGCAGGCCATGGAGCGCCGGCCATGGAGTGCTGGCCATGGAGTGCCGGTCATGGAGTGCCGGTCATGGAGTGCCGGACATGGAGCGCTGGCCATGGAGTGCCGGTCATGGAGTGCCGGTCATGGAGTGCTGGCCATGGAGTGCCGGCTATGGAGCGCTGGCCATGGAGTGCGGGCCATGGAGTGCCGGCCATGGAGTGCCGGCCATGGAGTGCTGGCCATGGAGTGCCGGCCATGGAGTGCCGGCCGTGGAGTGCTGGCCATGGAGTGCCGGCCATGGAGTGCCGGCCATGGAGTGCCGGCCATGGAGTGCCGGCCATGGAGTGCCGGCCATGGAGTGCCGGCCATGGAGTGCCGGCCATGGAGTGCCGGCCATGGAGTGCCGGCCATGGAGTGCCGGCCATGGAGTGCCGGCCATGGAGTGCCGGCCATGGAGTGCCGGCCATGGAGTGCCGGCCATGGAGTGCCGGCCATGGAGTGCCGGCCATGGAGTGCCGGCCATGGAGTGCCGGCCATGGAGTGCCGGCCATGGAGTGCCGGCCATGGAGTGCCGGCCATGGAGTGCCGGCCATGGAGTGCCGGCCATGGAGTGCCGGCCATGGAGTGCCGGCCATGGAGTGCCGGCCATGGAGTGCCGGCCATGGAGTGCCGGCCATGGAGTGCCGGCCATGGAGTGCCGGCCGTGGAGTGCCGGCCGTGGAGTGCCGGCCATGGAGTGCTGGTGGCCCCACCGGGGCTGCGCTGGGACCGCGCTGGGACCGCGCCAGGGCCGCAAGGCCACCAAGACCCAGCGGGGCCGTGCTGAGCTGCGGCAGCAGCGGGGCAGTCCCAGTGCAGGAGCGGCGATGGCGAGAGCGAGGGAAGCTGCCATCTCCGGGAAGATGCAGGTTTCTGTTCATGGGTTCTTGCAGTTCACTCCCAGTTTCATGTATTAGTTCATGCTTTATGTATTTTTCCTAGATGGATATGTATTAGTTCTAGAATTTTCTTCTGTACTCGATGTTCCCTTGGCTCCCAGTTCTCCTTCCCTGCCTTCCCTCTTTCCTATTGAACTGTACCCTGTCATTCTCCCTGTCATTCTCTCTTCTCAGACGATTTGTCCCTGATGCTCAGTCCGCCCCCTGTTCCCTCAGTTCAAAACCCCTAGACCCTCCTTTGTTCTTGGTCTTTCGTCCCTGGATCCCTTCACAGGATAAAACCTGTGGAATTCCACACGGAAGACCCCTCCCACCTCTTTGTCCTTACCACCACTTTTTAAGTCCACGTGCTGTGTAGAGCGGTGCCTCGGCACCAGCACCTTGTGCGCAGCCTGTCAGCGATCTGCCTGAGAGGCAGAACCCAGGAGCGATTTTAGGGGCGCTTCCTGGGGTGACGCGGCGGTGCCTCCGCCGCCCCCTGAACGCTCTGCCACGGCGTCACGTGGCGCCCAGACCAGGGACAGCTGCTGGAGGCTCCCTGGAAGTGTCCCTGCCAGCGAGATGCTGACAGGAGTCCGCGCTCTGTGTGACTACGTCCTCCCAGCGCGGTGCACCGCTTTTTGTCCGGCGGAGCTCCAGGAGGCGGCCGCCGAACCTCCGATGTTTTTGAGGACTGGCCAGAGAACGGCGATGGACCCCACCCCAGGATTTACTTTGAGAGACGCGGAATCGGAGACGGGCTGTCTGCCTCAGGTACCCGCAGCTGGTAAGAGCCTCAGGGACCAGGAAGACCAGTGAAAGGCTGTCTGTGAAGCCCCTCAAACCTTTCTTTTGCTTTCTTTCCTTCCTTCTTCCAGTTAGAGACCTTGAATTTTGGGATGCAGTGGGTGAAAAATTTACTGCTGTGAGCCAGGCAGGGGATCTCTCTGTCCAAATATTCTTCCACCTGAAGGTTTTGCTTTATAAAGCACTCAAAGGCTCGGGGAAATCTTCTGTTTCTTCTAACTCGTTTCGTGCTGTTTCCCCTGATCGTGTGCTTTCCCTCCCTGCACCTAATCCCTTCAATCCTTTTCGGGAATGCTCGGGAGGTGTAATCCACCAAACAGCGCCGAGCTGCTACCGTCTCTCAGACTCTCCTCGGGCTCTCTTGTCCCCTAGCTGGGGCAGTACTGGCTAGGCTGCCCTGGGGTCTTCCCGAAACCCCTTCTCCTCACCCTCATACCCAGTTGCATCCTCCCCGGTTTGTTATAGCCCAGATAGCGATGGCCTTGTGGCAAGCCCCAACATTTTGACCCCTTCTCTTTCAAGTTCTCCCACCCTTAGCCCTGCCATACAAAATGCCGGAGGCCACGTGGCTCGGCCTGCCATTTTGTTACCATCTCGGACTTTTCCCGCCTCGGTTTCCAACTCCTCTCCCCCATCGGGTCCTCCCCTTGCGTAGTTGGGTGTAGCCACGTCAGTCCCCACCCCTCACGTCAGGAATCCCTTTCCGGCCCCTGGCTCCACCCAACTCTCCACCTCCTCTATTGGGGGCTCCACCCACCACCAACCTCCGGCATCCGGTTCCCATGCTTGCCCATCCGGTTCCCATGCCTGCCCATCCGGTTCCCACGCCGTCAGGACTGGAAGTGGTAGTGCTGAAAGACAGAGGCCAGGTGGAGAGGGAGAGATGATTGCCACTCTAGTTATCTGTAACAGAGCCGGCAACCCCTGATGGGAGCCTTTCCCCTATGCACATTTAAAAGAGCTGTGCAAAGCAGGAAAAGAATTTGGCCGTGACTCTTCCTATTTCAAAAGCTTGGTCCATGCCACCTTCTCCACCAATGTTTTGGTGCCGAACAACATTAAAACCATCATGGCATGTCTCTTCTCCCCATCAGAATACCTGATGTGGGAAAGGATGTGGAAGTGTTTGTTGGGGGAACTCCTTTTGATCCACCTAAGAGACCCCAACAATGCGCACCTTACATTAGACCATCTGTGTGGAGAGGGTCAGTGGACCAAGGCACAGGACCAAGCAGCAAATATCCTCGAAGCAGTCCTACAGGACCTTAAACAAGCAGCAATCAGGGCACTGTCCCTGACCCCCACTGACACTACCCGGGCAGCCAACTACACACAAATTGTGCAAGCCCCAAGCAAGTCTTTCGTTGCTTTTACTGATAAGCTAATGGAAGCAGTGAGAAGACAGATTGATAACAGAGAAGCTCAACAGGAGATACTCTGCTCACTGGCAAGGATCAGTGCAAACGAGGCCTGCAAAAGAGTAGTCAGGCCATTGCCTCTTCATCCTGTGCCTTCCCTGGATCAAATGATTGAGGCCTGCATGAAGTTGGCTGCAACTGAAAGTGACACTGTTCAAGCAAATAAAGGAGGGGTTGTGGGGGCCTTCCAACAAAATAACAGGGGCAATGCAGAAAGGTCACAGTGGAAGCCACAATGCTTCACCTGAGGGAAAATTGGACATACCTGGGGAGTTTGCAGGGACCCTGAAAGACTAACTGGGCCTCCCAAGCATCTCTCCACAGACTGTTCCGGCAACAAGTGCCCACACCATACTCAGCACCAGTTGCCAGGAAACGTGTAGGGGAGCGTGGGGCAGGCCCACGCAAAGATAAAAGTCCAACAGCCGCCGATCTCTGCCACGCTGGACAATGCCCGGAATGCAACATTGACAAGGTGATGAAGCAGCTGCAATGGGAGCCAGGCAAGAGACTCACTTTTTCAAGTGCCGCTCCCTTGCACCTTGGATAGGACGAATCATTCCAGCGTTTGTCTGTGCGTGCCTTAACATTCCTCAGGGCACAATCTTCTTAGTTATAGGAGACCCTGACCAAACACCACCGGAACTCCAGGTAGTTCCAACTGTACAGCAGACAGACAGGGATGGAGGTATCCTTGTTCTAATTAACTGTGTTAAACCTCCATTTTTCCTCCCAATAGACATTCCCATTGCCCAGGGGATCGTGATCCCCAAAGACTGTGCCAGGCCAGGACTGGGCATGGGGGTCTTCTGAACGGAGACAGTGGGCAAAAACAAACCCGATTTGACCTGCAAACTGCAACATGGGTACGCCACCATCTCCTTGCCGGGGATGATGGGCAGTGGGGCTGATGCGACTGTCATCTCAAACAGTGAATGGCCCCAGAACTGGAAACTGCAGCCAGTGGCAGGGGCTATCACAGGTATAGGGGGACGTGCTAAGGCCGAGAGGAGCACGTCTAATACCCTAA
>VZRR01010572.1:1813-15364 GCA_013398015.1 Oreocharis arfaki | reverse complement strand
ACCCTCTGGAAAACCGGGAATGCGCTGGAAGAGCAGCGCTGGGGTTTGATCTCCAGGTGCCCCAAATCAGCTTTTCCAAAGGGGAATTAGGGAGCAAATCCCGGCAGGAATGGGAATGATGAGAATGACACCCCCCCCGTCCTTCCCACCCTCCCTCCTCCTTTGAGGCCGAGCCATCCCGGACGGGCTCAGGACCCTCTGGAAAACCGGGAATGCAGCGCCGGGAGTTTGATCTCCAGCTGCCCCATCTCAGCTTTTCCAAGGGGGATTTAAGGATCAAATCCCGGCAGGAATGAGGGGGGGGATCTCCCCCTCTCTCCCTCCCCTCCGGAGCCGCGGGGTGAAAGCTGAAAGTTGAAGAGTCCAAAGCCGTCATTCCCGACTTTCAGCCGGCGCTGGGAAAGGGAAATATTTGGATAAGGCGCGATCCGGGGCGGCCGCTGTTTACAAATCCCGATCCCACATCAAACGCGGCTCCCTTTGGGAAGCGCTTCCCGCTCTCCCGGCTCCTTTCGGGAGCTGTCACGGGAATTATTTGATGTTTCCCTCTCTCCTTTGTTTGTTTACATCCATTAAAGCCGGGAAAAATCCATCAAATCCCCCAGCTCCGGCCTCCCCGTCCCCGGAGCGCGCGCGGCCGCAGGTGCGGAGCGGCCGGGAATGATGGAGGATCCATTTGTCCCGCGGGGCGTGCGCCGGGAATGACACATTCCCGATAAATCCCGGCCTCTTTCCCGCCCTTTCCCCTTCCCCCGGGCCCTGATGGATGAGCTCCTTATCGGGAAGGTGGAAAAAGCTGTGGCCGAGCTCCGGCCGCGCTTCCCGGCCGGATGAGGCGGCCGAGGGGTGATCCCGGAGCTCCGCGGATTCCCGGGATGAGCTGGGGTTTATGGAAGCTCTTCCCCAGCTCTGAATAGAATTCCAAGAAATGCCGGGTTTCCCCCCCCGGATTTGCTCCGCTGAGGGGAGTTATCCCGAGTTTGCTGCCTCTGGAATTCCCGAGTTTGTCGCCTCCAGAATTCCGAGTTTGTCGCCTCCAAAATTCCCAAGCTTTTTGCCTTCAGAATTCCTGTGTTTGCCACCTCTGGAATTCCCGGATCCCGCTGCCCTTCCCTCCCGGGATTCATCCCCGATTCCGTCCGCGTTCCCTAAAATCCGATCCCGATTTTATCCTTCCCTGCCTTTCCCTAAAAACCGATCCCGATTTTATCCCTCCCAATCTTCATCCCCGGTTTTTTGGGGTTTTTTTTTTTTTTGCCATCCCTGATTTTCTGTTCAAATAAATCTTGGAGTCCTGGATCCACACGGAACCGCTGGAATTTTCGGGCAGTTGGGAGCTTTCCCAAGAGGAAGCCGCCTCTCATTTTTCCTGGGCTTTCTCTTTTTTTTTTTCGGGAAGGAGCTCCCGGCACCTCATTAATCCCTGGGATTGTTTTGACTCCGGGAAACTCCCGCTCTTCCCTAATGGAAGAGGTTTCATCCCGCTGCCCCCGGATCAGCCGACACCGGAGGCTCCGGGATCCTCCTCTTCCCTCTCTGGAGTTCCAGGGATGCTCCCTTTTCCCAATTCCCGCCTTTGAGGCCCCCCCCAGACCCCCAAATTTCCCGGATTTTGGGATTCCAGACCCTGGGAAGAACAAAAAGGGGGATGGAGAGGCAGAAATTGCGGGAATGTCGGGAAAAATGCGGCACGGAATCCCGGGAGGGCAGGGAAGGGGATCCATCGGATCCTGGAGCGACAACGTCCAGGCTTGGAATCCTTCCGAGCCAAGATTCCAGCTCGGAATAAACCCCCGGAGCTGGGAATGTTCCCATCCCGTCTGGGCCTGGCGGGAGATGGATGAGGCCTCCATGGCCATTCCCAGGAAAACGAGGCCTCCAAGACCTCACCATTCCCAGGAAAACGAAACCTCCAAAAACATTCCTGGAAAACGAGGCCTCACCATTCCCAGAAAACGAGGCCTCTGCAGCCATTCCCGGGAAAATGGGGTCTCCAAGGCCTCACCATTCCCAAGAAAACAAGGCCTCCGTAGCCATTCTTGGAAAAATGGGGCCTCCAAAGCCATTCCCAGGAAAACGAGGCCTCGGAAGCCATTCCCGGGAAAATGAGGCCTCTAAGGCCATTCCTGGAAAAATGGGGATTCCAAAGCCTCACCATTCCCGGAAAAACGAGGCCTCCCAGGCCATGCCCGGAAAAATGAGGCCTCCAAGGCCATTCCTGGGAAAACGAGGCCTCCAAGGCCTCACCATTCCCAGGAAAACGAGGCCTCCGCGGCCATTCCCGGGAAAATGAGGCCGTCGGGCTAACGAGGAATGGTCGGAGCACACCTGAACGCTCCGGTGGAGCCGGAGGAAAAGTCGGGATTTACGGAGTCCCCGCGCGGACAGGAAAGGACGGGAAATTTATCATGGATTAGGGAATTAATGGGGATAAATTCCCGCCCGCTGATGGATGGGATGGATGCTCCATTAGGGAATGATTCAGGATTTTCCGGCTCGCTGTGGATCAGGGCCGGGGTCGGAATGTTGGGATGGGAGAGAGGGGGAACAGGGAAGGAATTCCAGGGATTTTTGAGCTGGAGATTCACGGATTTATACTTATTTTCGTATTTTTATATTTTCCCGTTTTCATCCTTGGAAATCCCCCGGGAAAATGAAGTTTGGATTTCTCGGGGGTTTTTTGGGAAGGGAATTTCGGCTTTTTAGGGAGCAGATGCTCAGCGTGGAAGGGAAAAGCCTGATCCAGGTGGGAATGGGCATGGAAAAAGGGATATCCCGGGAAAATGGAGGGGGTCTGGCCCCATGGAAAAGGGATTTCCTGGGAAAACAGAGGGATTCTGGCCTCATGGAAAAAGGATTTCCTGGGAAAACAGAGGGATTCTGGCCCCAATGGAGTCCGAGGCAGTTCAGGATCACGGAATTATGGGATAATTCGGGATCTTAAAGCTCATCCAGGGACACCTCCCACTCTCCCAGGATTCCCAGGGATCTCCTGGATGAGTTTTTGGGATGAGGTGGGAATGTCAGAGCCCTTCCAGGGATGAGATTCCACGGGCAGAGCCGTGATCCGCACCGGACAACGGGAATTGTGTTTTCCGTGTCCATAAACCCAACCAGATTCTAGGGAAAAACGGCAGCTCCAGCCTCATCCCGCTGAATCCCGGAATTCCAACCCTGGGAATAGCGGTGGGATCGGGATAAACCGGGATTTCCACCCCCAAGCCTGCTCTGCTTCCCTAAAGAAAGGGGCTGGAAACCTTGGGAATGCGGGAACGGGAACGGGTGATTCCAAGATTCCCCTTCGCTTCGCTCCCCGCAGGCCTGGAGGAGATCCCACGGCCCGTCCAGGATTCCGGGAATATTCTGAAGCAAGGATACCTGGAGAAGAGATCCCGAGGTAAAACCCGGAATTACGGGACGAGACCCTCAGCTGCCACCTCAGAAATCGGGAAAATCCCGAATTCCCGGCCTGAAACAAGCGGGAAAACACAGCAAACCCACGGATTTCCGCAGGCCGCGGCTTCCGGGCTTTTCCAAGGCCCCCGCTGGATCCATTCCCTTTTTCCAGAGCATCCAAATGAAAGCTCGGAATTAAATTAAGCCGGGCCCAGGCCTGGAGGGCGGAACTAATGAGGAGAGGAAAAAGCGGGAGAAGCTCCAGGGATTTGGGAGCATCCCACGTTTAACGCGGAGATAAGAGCGGCGGGCTGGGAGTCAGCCTCGGCCTTATCTCGGCTCTCCCGTGAAAGCCACCAATCATTCCCTTCCCTAATCCGATTTTGTCGGGAATTACGGATGGGGAGAGGAGCAGAAGCGGCTCCTGGTTATTCCCTGAGCTGAGCTCAGGGCTGGGCCTGGCTTAACTCCCGCTGATCTCCGGCTTAAAGGGCGTTCTAGGGAGATTTAACCCCCTGGATGCGTGCCCTGCCGGCGTCGAATCCGCGAGAAACGCATCCCAGAGGGATAAAAAGGAGGATTTTTCCCGCTTTTCCCCCACTTTTCCCGGTTTTTTCCCCTCTTTTCCCAGTTTTTCCCCTGCTTTTCTCATTTTTTCCCCCTCTTTTCCCGATTTTTCCCCCTCTTTTCCCAATTTTTCCCCGCTTTTCCTGGTTTTCCCCCACCTTTTCCTGATTTTTCCCCCTCTTTTCCCAATTTTTCCCCGCTTTTCCCAGTTTTCCCCCCTGTTTTCCTGATTTTTCCCCCTCTTTTCCCGGTTTTTCCCCTGCTTTTCCCGGTTTTTCCTCCTGTTTTCCTGATTTTTCCCCCTCTTTTCTCGATTTTTCCCGGCTTATCCCGGTTTTTTTTCTTTCCCGTTCCAGAGCCCAGCTTTTTCGGCTCCGAGTGGCACAAGCGCTGGTGCGTCCTCACCCAGAGGAATTTCTTCTACTACGCCAACGAGAAAAGTGAGTGGGAAGAGAATTCCCGGCTTTCGGGAGGCTCGGGGCGCGGAAAAGAGGGGTGGGATCAAATCCCGCCACGGAAAACCGCAATTCCCAGCTCCTGGAAGGGTAAATCCCAGCTGGATTCGGGGATTTTCCCGCCCGAATTCCAACTCGATGGATAAAGGATGAGGGGAAAGGGATGGGAATGAGAGAATCCCAAGTTTTCCCTGGTCCGTGGGTTGGGATTCAGCCCCGGGAGCGCCTGGATGTAAAATCTTTCCACGGGATCCAGGATTCCAGCAGAGCTTGGAATTCATGGATTTCCGCCCTCCCCGCCCAAAAACCAGCAGGAAAACCGGGAATGAGCCACCCAAATCCATGGATTTCAGCTGCCAGGGATGGGAGTAAGCTCCCGTGGGATGGGGACAGGGCCGTGTCCCTTTTCCGGGTCCTTTATCCAAGGATTTCCAGCGCTTTTCAATCCCAAAAAAGATTCCCAGCTCCTCCCATTCCCAGCAGGGCAGGGTTGGAGCCAAAATTGGGATTTGGGAGTTCCTGGGATTTGGGAATTTTTGTGAGAGGCGGGAATTCGGCCTTTTCCAAGGGGTCTCCAGAAGGCAACGGAGGGAAGGAAACTCGGGAATTCCATGGGACGAGCTCCTCCAGTTGGGCTTGGCTTCCCTCTGGAATTTTGGTCGGGATTTTTTTTCGTGCAGCTGCCTGGAATCGGCTCCCAAAAATCCCTGAGGAAATTCCCACGGGGAAAAAAAAAAAAAATTATCCAGGGGGGCAAAAACCCATCCCAGGAATCCGGAATTCCGCGGTTGGGCATCCACAGGATCCGTGGGCCAATTCCCAAAGATCTTTCCCGAAGTATTTCCCCCTGCCCAGCATTCCGCGGGTGCATTCCCAGCAGGAACAACCACCGGAATCGGGTTTTCCCGAGTTTTTTTGCTCTTCCCGTCTCCTGAGGATTAGGTGGGAGAATTCCTTGTGTCCCTATGGGATTTTAGAACGTTCCCTTCGGGTTTTCTCCCCTCGGAGCGAAGGGAATTTTCCAGCTGTTCCCCTTTCCCGGAATTTCCCAACCATTTCCCTTTCCCGGAATTTTTTCCGGCTATTTCCCCTTCCCGGAATTTTCCAGACGTTTCCATGTCCCAGAATTTTCCGGCCGTTTTCCTTTCCCGGAATTTTCCGGCCGCTTGCCTCAGTTTCCCTCCGTGGATACACCCCCCTGCCCAGCATCCAGGGCCGGAAAAAAGGTGGAAAAAATCCCAGATTTTGTGGAATTCCCTTTTCCCAGGCAAGCAGCCCAAAGGCTCCTTTCCCATCGAGCACTACCGGGCCCACCTCGCTTCCCAGCTCCGGAAAGATTCCCGGAAAAAATGCTGCTTCGAGCTGATCTGCCCCGGAAAACGTTCCTACGAGGTGGGAAACGGCGGGAAAATGGGAATTTTGGGGGAAAAAATGGGAATTTTGGGGGAAAAAATGGGAATTTTGGGGGGAAAAAATGAGAATTTTGAGAGGAAAAATGGGAATTTGGGGGGGAAAATGGGAATTTTGTGGGGGAAAATGGGAATTTTGAGGAGAAAAATTGGAATTTAGAGGGAAAAAGACTGGGAATTTTGGGGGAGAAATGGGAATTTTGAGGGGAAAACAATGGGAATTTCCAGGGTAAACAAGGAGTTTTGGGGGAAAACGGAAATTTTGGGGGGAAAACTGGGAATTTTGGGGGAAAAACGGGAATGTTGGGAGATGCCTCGGGGTTGGGAATGGCCGATCCCGGCCTCCTCATCCCAAATCCCACGGGATAACGGATTTTCCCGCAGTTCACAGCTCCGAGCCCGGCCGAGGCCGAGGATTGGGTGGAGCAGATCCAGTTCCTCCTCAAGGGTGAGTCCGGAGTGGTTCCCGCTTCTTTGGGATCTTCGGGAAGCATTTTCCCGCCTGGATCCGGCCTCTCCCTCCATTTGTGCAGAGTTCCTGCAGCTGGAGACGGAGAAAATTCCAGAAATCCTCTGGAATCCCCAGGAGGCTTCGCAAGCTCCATCCCTTCAGGATTCATCCCGGAATTTGGGCTCATTCCCGGGGATTTTCCGTCTTTCCTTGGGTTTCTCCTTGGTTTTTTTGCCGGATCTCAGGGCGCGGGGTTTGGAGCTCGATCCTCACCCCTCTGGAATCGGGAGAATTCCCAGATTTCCATCCCATTTTTCCTCTCTCCCACCCGGGCTTGTGTGGAGTTGCTCTGGCTGGAGACAGAGAAAATTCCAGAAACCCTCTGGAAAATGCCAGAAACCCTCTGGAAAATTCCAGAAACCCTCTGGGAAATTCCAGAACATTCCAGAAACCCTCTGGAAAATTCCAGAAAACCTCTGGAATCCCGGGCTCCATCCCTTCAGGATTTACCCTGGAATTTGGGGTCATTCCAGGGGATTTTCCATCTTTCCTTGGGTTTTCCCTTGGTTTTTTGCCGGATCTCAGGCGCGGAGTTTGGCGCTCGATCTCCCCCACCTCTGGAACTGGGAGAATTCCCGGATTTCCATCCCGTTATCCCTGTTTCCCGGCAGACCTGAGCTCCCTGACCATCCCCTGCGAGGAGGAGGAGGAGGAGGAGGAGGAGGAGGAGGAAGAGGAGCTCTCCAAGGACCTGGACAGCTCCGATTCCATGAACAATTCCCACAATTCCACCCTGATCCCGGAGGAGCCGAACCCGGAGCAGGAGGGCGACGACATCTACGAGGTGCTGCCAGGTGAGCTCCCGAATTCCCAACTTTTCCCTGGAAAAACGTGAGGAAACCTCGGCCGTTCCCACACCTCCCGGTTTAACCGACTCCAAAATCCCGAGGTTTTTTTCCCGTTTCTTCGTCCCGAGTTTTTTGACGGAGCCCCAAATCCCAACCGCGATTTTCCGGGGAATTCCCGATCTGGGAATTCTGCTGGAGCAGCTCTCGGAGCGAGGCCTCGCTCCCTCCACGCGGAATTTGGGAAGAGAGGGGGACCTCTGGGATGTGTTCCTGGGAAAAATCAGCCTCTGGATGAGGGAATCGCTCCCTCCCGGAGCCGCCGGCAGGGCTGGAATTGGATTATGGGAATAAAATAATGGAATTAGAGCCGAGCGCTTGGAATATCTCCCGGGAAGGGTGACACAACCCAGAGCCACCTCCGCAATTCCAGGTGTTTTTTCGCCTCTCCCTGAGGCTGGAATTCCCATCCCGGGGAGCGTCTCCGCGTCCCAGCTGAAGGGTGGGAAGCAGATCCCGCTTTTTTTCTCGGTTATCCCGGGATTTCTCTCTCGGTTGTGGGGTTTGGATTCAAAAAATCGGCACCGGGAAGTTGGGAAAATGGGAAATAAAGCGGAAAACTGGGAAATGAAGGGGGAAAATTGGGAATGAAGGGGGAAAATTGGGAATGAAAGGGGGAAAACCTTGGAAGGGAAGGTGGGAAACGGGGAATCAGGAGTTAGAACTGGGAATGAAAGATTTCCATGGATTCTCAGGAGTTTCCATGGATTTCCATGAGTTTTCTTGGATTTCCATGGATTTTCATGTGTTTTCCATGGATTCTCTTGGATTTCCACGGATTTCCATGGGTTTTCTTGGGTTTCCATAGATTTTCTTTGATTTCCATGGATTTTCATGTGTTTTCCGTGGATTTTCTTGGGTTTCCATGGATTTCCATGTGTTTCCATAGATTTTCTTGGATTTTCATAGATTTTCTTGGATTTCCATGGATTTTCTCGGATTTCCATGGATTCCCGTGTATTTCCATGGATTTCCATGGGTTTCCATGAGTTTCCATGGATTTCCATGAGTTTCCATGGATTTTCATGGGTTTCCATGGGTTTTTCCGGATTCCCATGGATTTTCCGTGGATTTCCATGTGGTTTCCATGGATTTCCATGTGTTTTCCTGGATTTCCATGGATTTTCTCAGATTTCCATGGATTCCCGTGGATTTCCATGGATTTCCATGGGTTTTCTTGAGTTTCCATGGATTTCCGTGAGTTTCCATAGATTCCCATGGATTTCCATGGGTTTTTCTGGATTCCCATGGATTTTCCATGGATTTCCGTGTGGTTTCCATGGATTTCCATGAGTTTCCATGGATTTTCATGGGTTTCCATGGGTTTTTCCGGATTCCCATGGATTTTCCGTGGATTTCCATGTGGTTTCCATGGATTTCCATGTGTTTTCCTGGATTTCCATGGATTTTCTCAGATTTCCATGGATTCCCGTGGATTTCCATGGATTTCCATGGGTTTTCTTGAGTTTCCATGGATTTCCGCGGGTTTCCATGGATTTCCCTGCGTTTTCCTGGATTCCCACGGATTTCCATGGATTTTCTTGGGTTTCCGGGGGCTTCCGTGGATTCCCATGGAATTTCCTTGTGTTTTCCTGGACTTCAGTNTTTCCATGGATTTCCATGTGTTTCCATAGATTTTCTTGGATTTTCATAGATTTTCTTGGATTTCCATGGGTTTTCCTGGATTTCCATGGATTTTCTCGGATTTCCATGGATTCCCATGGATTTCCACGGATTCCCATGGATTTCCACAGATTTCCATGGGTTTTCTTGAGTTTCCATGGATTGCCGCGGGTTTCCATGGATTTCCCTGCGTTTTCCTGGATTCCCACGGATTTCCATGGATTTTCTTGGGTTTCCGGGGGCTTCCGTGGATTCCCGTGGGTTTCCTTGTGTTTTCCTGGACTTCAGTTGGCTTCCATGGGTTTCCACGGGTTTTCATTGATTTCCACGTGGTTTTTTCCTGGATTTCCCTGCGTTCCCACGGATTTCCACGGATCAACCTCGCCAACTTCCCCGGCACCACCCACCTCAGCCTCTCCCTTCCCCACAAACCCCCAAAACCCCTGGAAAAAAAACCCCCAAACCCCAATCCAAACCCCCCCTCTCCCTCCCGCGCGGAAAAACACCGGGAAAGAAAAAAAAACCGAACCCCTGGGGAGCCGGGAATGAAGAAAAAAACCGGGAAAAAACGAGCTAATTTCCTCGGCGTTAATGAAGTTTTACGAAAACAGACGCGGCCGAGGCCAAATAAAATTTCACAGGTGATAAATTTTTCCAATTTCCCGGGAAGGATTCGATGGGAATGTTAAATCAGGAGTGAAGGTGTCCGCTCGGAAGCGCCGAGCGCTGCCGGGGAGTTTTATCGCCTGGAAAATTGAATCAAATTGCTCCATTAGAAAAGGCGGCTCCGCCGAGATCCCGCGGCGTCCCGGGATGCGCCGGAGCCTCGGGATTGGGATGAGGAGTTTGAGAAGGGGGTTTTTTCCCGAGGGTGGGGCGGGGTGGGAGGGGGAAGCAGCGGAGTTGAGTTTTCCTGGGTTTTCCGGCTTTTTCTTTGGATTCGTGGCTGGAAAATCCGAGTATTGGATGGGATTGGGAAGGCAGGGCTTCACCTCCAGGGCTGATTCCAGGAAAAGCCCTGGATCCATCAGGTGTGATTCCCAGAAAACCCCTGGATCCATCAGATTTAATTCCAGGAAAACCCCTGGATCCATCAGGTTTAATTCCCAGAAAACCCCTGGATCCATCAGATTTAATTCCAGGAAAACCCCTGGATCCATCAGATGTGATTCCCAGAAAACCCCTGGATGGTGGAGAGGGGCTCATCCCATCCCCTTGGATCCCATTCCTGAATTTTCCATCTTTTTCCTCTTGATTCATCCCTGGAAAAACCCCAAATGTTGGCCGGGATTGGGAAGGCAGAGCTCCGCTTCCAGGCCTGATTCCATAAAAATCCCTGGATACCCTCAGGCTTCAGGGCCATGGGATGGGGGATGGGATTTTCCTACCCCCAGGGATCCCATCCCTGGATTTCCCAGCCCCGAATCCACCGGGAATGAGCCTGGGAATGGCGAGGAGAGGACGAGGAGCGGGCAGGGAATTCCATGGGATAGGAAGGAGTTTTCCGTGGATGGGGAATGGCTTTTCCATGGAGGAGGTTGGGATTTTCCATGGATGAGGTTGGGATTTTCCATTCCCTTCCCTGGACACGCTCCAGCTTTTCTTCCCAAGCTTTCCCAGCCCCTCTGGAATTCCCGTCTTTCCCGGGATCGTTTCTTCCATCCCTTCCTCCTCCTCTTCCCGATTCCTCTTCATCCCTTAATTCCTCCTTCTGCCCCTATCCTTCCTCACATTCCCGGCCTGGAATTCCTCCCATTCCCCCTCTGGAATCTCCTCTTCCCGATTCCTGCACAGGAAATCCCTCTCTTCCCACGGGAGCACCTGGGATTCAGGGATTTGCCCTTCCCGGTGTCCACAACAATTCCCGTTTTCCATGAAAATCTTCTCCCGGACTCCCTCTCTCCGCAATCGATCCGGGAATTCAGAATTCCTGGGATTCCCTCGGAGCCCTGGGCCTGCCGGAGCCGCGACATTCCCGGTTTTTTCCCTGATTTTTCCGCTGTTTTTTCCCTCCCCAGATGAGGAGCTGGAGCCGCCGTTCCCGGAGGACGAGGAGGATTTCGGGAGCGGGAAGGGTAAGATCCCGATCCAAAGGATTCCAGGACGTGGATAAGGGGAATATTTTGGGATTTTGGCCACTTCGGAGCATCCTGGGCTGCGGAGAACGGGAGAATTCCCAGGATCCGGCGGCTGAGACTCTTCCCAGTGGTGGAATTCCAGCTGGGAAGGCTCTTCCCGATGGTGAAAGCAGCCGTGGGATAAGGAGGCATCTCCCAAAATTCCTGGGATAAAGGAGATGTCTGGGAATTTTCAATGGGATTTTTATCCCCAAGAGGCCAGGGCGGGGATCCCACAGGAATTTTGGGATGGATCCGGAGGATCCGACCCCCAAGGATCCCACTGGATATTCCTGGGATGCCTCCAAGGCCCTCAGGGAAGCAGGAAAGCGGCCGTGGGATGGGGAGAATTCCTGGGAAAGGAGAGAAAACCGGGAAAAATCGGGAGCACGACTGCCTTGGCCGGCGAGCCCGCGATGGGATCCCACGGAATTCCAAAGGTTTCTTTTCCACTTCCCTGGGCGTTTTTCCGTGCTTTCCTTTAAATCCCTTGGCCACGATGGTTTCCCATGGAATTCCAGCCCCAATATTCCGACATTCCCGGTGGATTTGGAGCCTTTCCCATCCCGCTTTCCCAGCCCGGATGGGATTTCTCCCTTTCCCGTCATCCCGGAATATTCCAGCTCTTCTCAAAGCCACCCTGGCCTCATTCCCGATTTTTCCAGCTCCTCTCCCGGATTCCTGCGCTTCCCACCAGCTCCAACAACTCCTCCTGTTCCCATCCCAGTTTTTTCCTCCCCTTTAATCCTTTCCGAGGGATCCATCCCGGCTTTTTTTTCCCACCTTTCCCGACTTTTCTCTGGAAGTCCCCGAGTCCCCGAGTCATTCCAGAGGCTCCCGGCCGGGCCATTCCCGAGCTCTGGAATGTCCTCGCTGATATTTTGGGAATCTAATCCAGCTGCTCCCTCCCCGCTCCGTCCCTGGAATCCCATTATCCGCAATTCCTCCGGCTCCTGCTCCAGATTTCCCGGAGATTCTTCCCGGATCGGAGCGGCACAAACCCCTGGAAGAGCCCCTGTGATCCCAAAAATCCCAGGTTTTTTCCGATTGCATTATCCAGAGGGATCCCAGCATGGGAGTGGGGACATGGGGAGCCGCCCCCTGTTGGGATTTGGGCTGGAATTCTGCAAATCCCGGGATTTTGGGGTGGTTTGGGGATGGATTTTTTGGGATAAGTCGCTCTTCCAGTCTTGGAGCTCCATGAAATCTCTGGATTCATCCCAGGTTGGGATTTTTCCCCTGCTTCCCTCACCTCCAAGGCAGTTTTTGGGATAGGAATGGGAAATTCCACTGTTTTGGGATGAGAATTCCATTGTTTTGGGATGGGAATCCCATTCTTTTTGGATGAGAACTCCATTCTTTCGAGATGGGAAATTCCATTCTTTTGGGATAAGAAATCCCGTTCTTTTGGGATGGGAATTCCATTCTTTTGGGGTGAGAATCCCATTCTTTTGGGATGGGAAATTACATCCGGAGCGGGAAAAGTTGGGAATGTTTCGCTCCGGGAGCGCTGCTGCTTCGTTTCCCGGAAATCCCGGATTTCTCCCAGCGCGAATCCCGCATCCGCACCATCCCGAACACAGGAATTCCCCTCTCCACAAAAAAAAAAAATTCGGGAATATGGAGTTGCTGGATCCCATTCCCAAACTCCCGGCTCCGTGGGGAGGTGGAGAGCGGAGCCTTCAAGGGCGCGAAATCCCAAAAGTTTGGGCTTCCCGGGAATTCGNATTCCCAAACTCCCGGCTCCGTGGAGCCTTCAAGGGCTCGAAATCCCAGAAGTTTGGGCTTCCCGGGAATTCAGGATGAGGGCGGACGTCGCCCTCCCCCAACCCTTCAACCCCAACATTCCGTTTGGAATTCCTCGCCGCCCTGATCCCTTTATTCCCCCGTTTTTCCCAGAAAACTCCGACTGGGATTACTCCAGCTTTTACCAGGGACTGTGGGATTGCCGCGGGGACAATCCCGACGAGCTCTCCTTCCGCCGGGGCGACCTCATCCGCATCCTCAGCAAGGTAGGAGCCGGAATTCTCCGGGATTTGTTTGGGAAATTCAACTTTTATTGGGTTTTTTCCTGGTTTTTCCTGGTTTTTCCTGGTTTTTCCTGGTTTTACATTCACCCTCAGCGGGCGCCCGACCGGGAAAGGTCGCGGCCACCCCGGAGCTGGAATTCCGGAGGGAAAAACCTGCCAGCCTTGTCCGGAGCATGTTTTCCATGGGAAAAGCGGGATAGGACTGGGCTCGGTGTCAGGGTTGGCGGCCCCGGGGGGATCCGAGCCGGAGCTGCTCCTCCACATCCCTGAATTTTCCGATGGGAAACTTGGAGCTTTGGGGTCGCTTTGGGGTCACAGGGGCAGCTCCCACTCCCGATCCTGCATCCCGCTCTGGAAAGCTGCAAATTCCCCGTTTTGGGGCTCGATTTGGGGCTGTTTTGGGGGCATTTGGGGTCACTTTGGGGTCAGAGGAGCAGCTCCTGCTCCCAATCCTGCATCCCGCTCTGGAAAGCTGAAAATTCCCCATTTTGGGGCTCGATTTGGGGCCATTTAGGGTCATTCTGGGGTCAGAGGAGCAGCTCCCACTCTTGGATCTGCCAAAGACTGGGAATTCCCCATTTTGGGGCTCGATTTGGGG